>JBAMMX010000003.1:9842880-10002880 GCA_037126225.1 Dillenia turbinata | reverse complement strand
GATGGTGTCAACACCAATGAACTCTACAATGCAGTCCAGCTCTATTTGAGCAGCTCTGCTTCCATCACAGGAAGCAGACTTAGCCTCACGAGAGCCCTCAATTCAAGTGCAATCACGTTTGGCTTATCCAACAATGACAGATTGGTTGACACTTTCAAAGGGGTTGATGTTGTTTGGGAGCATATGGTGATGCAGAGGCAATCCCAGTCATTTTCATGGAGGCCAATGCCGGAAGAGAAAAGGGGTTTTGTTCTCAAAATCAAGAAGAAGGACAAGTCTCTCATTCTCAACTTTTATCTTGATTTCATCATGGAAAGGGCAGGTGAAATTCGCCGGCGAAATCAAGACCGGCTACTTTACACAAATTCGCGAGGAGGGTCGCTTGACTCAAGGGGTCATCCATGGGAGTCAGTACCCTTTAATCATCCAAGCACATTTGACACATTAGCCATGGATCCAATCAAGAAAGCTGAGATAATGAATGATCTTAGGGATTTTGCCAATGGGCAGTCTTTTTATCAGAAAACTGGAAGGGCTTGGAAGAGGGGCTATCTTCTTTATGGCCCTCCAGGTACTGGGAAATCAAGCATGATTGCTGCTATGGCTAATTATCTTGGTTATGATATATATGATCTTGAGTTGACTGAGGTTCATAACAATTCTGAGCTGAGGAAGTTATTGATGAAAACTAGCTCAAAATCCATAATTGTGATTGAGGACATTGATTGTTCTATAAATCTGACTAATAGGAAAAAGGGTGGTAGTGGTGGTAGTTCTGATGGGAGGAGTTACTACGACAATGCAGGTGGTGGGAGTGATGGAATGTGCGGAGAAGACGGTGGGAATTCGATTACGCTTTCTGGTTTGTTGAATTTCACTGATGGGCTTTGGTCATGCTGTGGGAGTGAGAGGATTTTTGTGTTCACTACTAATCATGTTGAGAAGCTTGATCGTGCATTGCTTAGAAGTGGAAGGATGGATATGCATATTTTCATGAGTTACTGTTCATTTCCTGCACTCAAGATTCTTTTGAAGAACTATTTGGGATGTGATGATTGTGATTTGGATGATGGGGTAACAAAGGAATTGAAGGAGGTCATTGATAAGGCTGAGATGACTCCGGCCGATATCAGTGAAGTCTTGATCAAGAACCGGCGAGATAGGCAGAAGGCTATAAATGAACTGTTGGAGGCATTGAAGAGAAAGGCAGAGAAAAGTTCGAGAAATGGGGTTTCCATGGAGGAGGACTCAACGGAGGTGGAAGATGAGGAACAGGAGAAGAGGGCTTTGGAGAGTCCAGAAGAGGAATGTGGGTTGGAAGAAGGTTGTGAAAAGGATGAAAAGGTAGAGAAGAAAACTGAGATAAAAGGTTAAAAACAAAAGTTAATAGCGGAGGCAATTAAATGAACAAATTTTGATGGTGAGCTATAGTGGGTATGGAAATATGGAAAAAAAAATAAAAGGCGAAATTGTAAGAAAAAAGAAAAACTATGCTCTCCATTTTCTTTTTGTCATGTCCGATCTGATGCTTTTGTTTAGAGATGATTTTAAATAATAAATTTCATATTATATTATGTCCCAATTGCATGTGATGTGTTTGGCTGCATGCGTTGCTATTTGTGCTACTATACTGAGACTAATAGACATACATTTTCTCCTCAACATTACTACCTAGAAGATCATGTTGCGGAGTGATATTGGTTGCTAACCGATGGCTTCTATAAAATGCGGGGGAACAGATGGTTTTGTTTTGTTTTTTTTTTTTTTTTTTTTCTTGGTATAAAAAAATATACCAAGGTGGTTTTTTTTTTTTTTATATAAAATAAAGGGTGGGTCTGACGTAATTGTGGAATTTCTCTATTGTGTCTTGAAGGTCTAAGGTTCGAATCAGCTTCCTTATAAAAAAAAAAGTAAGGAAAATGCTATTTAGATATTCTCTTCTCCAGAGCTCACAATATGAGAGTTTTGGTATTGGATACGTCCTTTCTATAAAAAAATATAATCAAACTGGATTGAATTAGAGAAAAAAAGATGAAAATATGGAGATTTTACTATTCTTGTAAAAAAAAAAATAAAGTGAGAAGGTTTTATTGTTTGAGGTTTTGTTATTAGTTGGATATGGCTGAATTACAGAATATTAGTTGGAGTGCCACTTTCAATTGATTATAGGGTAGGGCCCTTATTTGCATGGGCAGGACAAAGAAGAAATTAAGAAAGCTTTCAAGTTCAAGCAAACACTGACATGTTAAAGCACTTTTTTAGACCAATCAATTAAGGCAGCCATATAATATTCATTTCTGTTTAAGCACAAACGTGAATTGGCTTCAAGTTTAGATGTGTTTGTTCTACAATAATTGAAAGTGCGACCTTTTCACGTGAAAAATGAAATTTCATCGGTTTTATTGACCGGAAACGTGTTAAATCTCTCACACATTTATTCATAAAACTTGTCACGACTAAATTAAGGTTTCATCAGATTTATGGCAAACAAAATCATTAAACTTTTATTTATAATTTTATATTATCAGACCCAGTAGAAAATAAAAAGAAAATAGTTGCTTGCTGTATTGGTTGGTGTATCAACCTTAAAAATGTTTATGGCCCATAGCATCTTTGTAACTTTTGTTCATTCTTCTAAGCAGGTGTAGGACCTCAACTTCTTGTCTTATATTGGCTGAAAGATTATACCATAATCAATGTTCCTAAAAGGACTTGTTAATGGATAAGATTACATGAGGGGCAATACTGGCATAATGTACATAAACAATCTCTTGAGATTTCATGTTGGGAAAAGAAGGGATTGGAGTAGCTAAAAGCAAACCAGAAGAGTCACCTCTTTGATGATGACAAAAGTTGACTGTCTTTGGTGATTCATTTTGGGACTGAGTTGGAAAGCCAATTTGAGCTTTCGTACCTTTGGCAAAATTTTTTAGTTGACAGTAGCTTACGTGGTGACAACCCCTTCCCATGAGAAACAGGACCTCTTTATTTTTAGGTGCATGAAAAGGTAATACCTTTGCCTGATATGCGTACTCATATCGTGTCAAAATTTTCTCTTTTGTGAGAAAGGGGTGGCAAAATTTTATAGCCCATTCAAATTACAAAAATGTTTCTTTGGTTCTCGGGAGCTAGAACCAAAGTAGACCCTTAGCACACAGCAATAGTCTGGACTTGGAGGGTTTCTGGTCTTACTTCTGAGCTCTCTCTTTTTTTTTTTTTTATTGTAGGAAGACTCAAACACGAATCTATTATAAGGGAAGGGGGAGTGGTACCACTTAAGCTAAAGCTTATTGGCACTTCTGAGCTCTCTCTCTTGCACAGGTTTGTGCTTTTCACCCTGTTGCCCAAACCCTCCAGCTTGCGCCTTGCAAGAGTTTGTAACTCTGTCCTATTATTTTTAAATTATACAAATTCAAAAGCTGCATGTAGCACTTCTAATACACTCCTATTACTTCACATGTTTTAGTTATATTTAGGCTCAAGTACCTTTGGTTAGGAAATGAGAAAGGAAAAGTTGAACCAAGTGATTTTGAGTAGAACCGGTAGTGAAGCAAGAAACTTCTATTGGGGGAGAAAGTATAATATGCAAAAGCAGAGGTGGGCGGAGGCCGTAATTATAATTTTAAAGAAAATAACAACCCTCTAAAAAATTTTTAAGATTGTGTTTTGTGACATTTGTTAAAATGCCTCTAATGGAGGTATGTATTAAATTTTTTCTAGGCGCAGTAACCCCTTCCCACGGGCTTCGCCCTTGACCAGTAGCAATGGAAAATCTAACAAATTCTCTAATTTATAAGCTGGCTTAGGTATGCCACTTACTTTTGTAAGGGATATGTTCTCCAGCACAATGTAGCACTTGAACCTTTTGAGTTTTACTTTTATGACTTTGCTACTTCTTTTGGATTTTTGTGTCAATGGCCTATAGGTCATGAAAGTCCACTATCCTGTACTCATACAGCAAAATGTTTAATTAGGTTCTCAATCCAGGTGGGGGTGTTCACCCATTAGCTGAAGCTGCCTACTCTTGCTTTATTTCCCCATGTCCTTTTCACCTTATGCAATCAGGACCCTCAAAATTTACTTTAGTCACATCTCAACATTTACTCTCTCTTTGGGGGGTAAGCAAAAACTTATTCCAGAAATAAGAAAGCCAACAAAGCAACCCCACAAATGCAAAGGTACCAACGTCAGAACTAAGAACACCAAAGAAATCAACCCCACAAAAACTCATTTCAAGGCAAATGAACCTTTTTGGAAACTATATTCGGTGAAACTTTCAGACATGTCTGCCACTTGTATTGTAGCATCACTAACGCACTCACTCAAATCCTATGGTCTCTAGTAAACATACTTGTGATTCCTGTGGAACGAATTATATACATATTTGTCTTCAATAACATACAATGTATTATAACTATATAATAGTTTAAGAGATAAATATGCATATTAATCGTCTCAACCAGGAGGTGAGAAGTCCCACAATTTTAATTCTTGTTGTAACCCTTTTTTGTCTGGTCAAGATTTAGAATCTTGAGGAATGTGGACTAGAATTTTAAGATTTTGTAGGGCTGGCAAAACATTTTGGTTCACTCGATGTTTCCAATGAAAAAACAAAAAGTTAAGAATAAATACTCTAATGAATGAATGAGGAATATTTTCAAAGATGACCCAAAAGTGCATTCTTTTGGTTTAATTTAAATTGGACTAATGTTGCCCATTCACTTCATTTGTCGGTCAAGAGAATTCCTACAAAAATAAAAATATAGAAACATGAAAAATGGGGACCGTAGTTTCCACTTCCAAAACAAATTGATACTGTGATCTTTGAAATCAAGTACAACGAAGAAAGGTAAGCATTGGTGGCCATTGCTTTGTGAAAGTGCAAAAGGCTCTCTCTCTCTCTCTCTCTCTCTCTCTCTCTCTCCAAGGTGCAAAGTCCATTACTTTAGCTGCTTAAGAGTTCACACTCATACCATCAACCACGCGTGCAAATATTCCTCATTCATGTTCTTCCTAACTTGGTAAAGTGATGGATAAATAAACACCACCATTTTCTGTGACCAAGAAATCAATTGAAGATCAGCACATATGATATAAAGTTAAAGGACTTAAAGGGTAGGATGGAACTACTGAGTAGAGCCTAAAATATGTGACAAAAATCGTGGGGTTTTTAATATGGTAGTACATTTTTTTCTTTTCGGATAAACTATCATTTATTTAGCAACTACGTTGATATTGTTTAAATTCGATTCAAATCAATTGAATTCTTAAAGGGTAAACCCTCTCGTCCTTACTTTCATCGTCTACAAAAATCAAGTCCAACATTTTATTTAAGGGATATTAGAAACTAGTAACTGGACTAACGAGGCGTTGATTGTATAATAATACTAAGAGCTCCTTGCTTCGACCTAAAATTTTGAGGTCAAGTCATTATTTAGTTATCGTTCATTATAACAAAAAAATAAAAATAAAACCTATGTAACTAAATGAAAAAAGTTAAAGTTAATCAACTAATAAAATAAATCTTGAATCGAATCAAGGAGGAGACTCTTAGGACAAATAATCAGTGAATTTTCTTTTTTTCTTGTGACATAACGATCTCATAAAAATTATAAAAATATATATATTTATAAAAATTAAGATGTTAAATAAAAGATTTTTTTTTCCCCTATTTGAATGTCCCCACTGGGACTTAATCTGTGAAATTCTTATTGCATAACCAAAACCGAAACGAGTCATCAGTGATAACCAATTATCAAACAACAAGAAAATAAGCAAATAAAAGTCCAATAGGAACTGACGAATAAATATGTCAACGCCTCATATGAGGATGGCGTTTTTGATCTATCCCCTCGACTGACAAACTTGGATCAGAGATATGGCCTTTTTTATTATTATTATCATTCGATATTTAGAATTTCATCCCGATTAATCCGAATCGATTTACTATCAGGATTATTAGATGAGATATCTCCTAAGAGTATTTTTTCTATTCTCATAAAAGATCATATCCGAACACATAATTTAAGAGTAAGACATCCCACCGTGTCTACACCACTTCATTCCCTGAGATATGGCTTTTAAAGAAACAAGGGTGCACCAGTTGTCGTGCTTTTTATTTTTTTATTTTTTTTCCCCTGTGATAATAACTTTGAAGTGATGGAAGACATTGGAAGCCTGTGAATGATCTAGGTTGAAGAGATGGATCGCTTCTTCAAACCATTATACATGGGTAATGACAACAGTCCCTCGTCAAATGAATTGAATATTACATGATAATTTATATAAAAAATAAGTATTTTTAAATTTGAAATATTTTAAATTAATTAAAATATTTTTTAAATTAAGTACTAGGTCTATTAAGGTGATTTTTTTTATACTTATGATTAATTCGGTTAAAACGATTATTTTTTCATTTTCAAAACTTAAACTCATAAACTTGTTTAATGGAGTTCAATGTTATACTATCAATGATATACCAACGTTTTATTGATTTAATAGGAATGACACTAAAATCTTACAACAAATGTTTGATTTTAAATTTTGATAACAATAAAAATGATATTGGGAGAATCCTTTTGAATGAGAATCCAACAACGATTCAGTTTAGATTAATCAAAATAAAATTTTAAATACTAAATGACGGATCAAGTTCGGGAGGGAAAAAAAGAAAAAGAAAGACACAAGATGTAACTAAGGTGACTCTTATCCAAAGACTTTTTTTGGACTTAAAACGCCTATTTGGGCATTCTTGTGAAGGAATAAAGCCCGGAGATGATGATGTTGTTGAAGGCCTACTTCAAATCATTTATAGTTCCATGATTTATTTATTATTATTATCTTTTTTACAAATTAAATAAGATTAAATTAAAAAAGAATGATAAAAATAAAAAACTCTATCACTTGAGTTGTTCACGAAGAACATCCCTTTAAATTCAATGACTAAACTGAAATACTACGTAATATTATTGGCTCAATCATAAATGATTAAAACTTTCGGTGCCAAAATGAATGAATTTTTTTTTTTTATACATCACGAATATTCATAATTATATTTTGATTAAATCAATTCAGAATTTATAGTGGTCTATTTTGAGGGTTATCCTTTTAGTATAATTTTTTTTATTTTTAAAATTTTAATTTAAAATTTTAATAAAAAAAAAAAAACTACCATCATATTTTATTATTAGACCAGTTATTCATAGATAAAATGAATAAAATTATCCACCTTCAATGATTTCCTCCCGAGTTCTCTCGTATTTCATATCACGACTTCATCAACAATGCGTTAAGCCTCACTATAAAAGAGCAAAGATATAAATATATATACATATATTGAAATTTTTTATTTTTATTTTTAAAATTCTAAATTTATATCTTAAATCTGTAGTTTTCTTTTATTTATTTTTTAAATAAAGACAATCAATTTTAGCAATAATATATGAAACTTCATTATTTTAGACACGATAGATTAGATATTATAATTTTTTGTAATTATATTTATAAAATTTTAAATTCTGCTCCAAAATCGTACGGAACGAATAACAAATTTTTTATTAAAAATTTTTAAATAACAAAAATTAATTATTGATATTTATGATGTCAGATTTGACCAAGGAACCATAAACCGGTCATTTTTTCGGTTTAATATTTATCCGATTTTAGAAACCTAGGTTTAGGCATAAGAAGAAAGATAAAAAATGGAAAACACAGGGAGAGAGAGAGAGAGAGAGAGAGACTGGCGGGACGAAAAAGTGGTTGAAATGGAAGCCGAACCCACCTCTAAGAGATTCTGATCCCTGCGATTCCAACTCCAACATCTACAATCCAACCCAATGGCTCAGGTCAACCCCCAATTTGTTTATGCTCGGTCTACCTCTCTTCGTCTAACAAACTTCGCACAAAGTGTTCGACGTAATTTCTAGCTGAAATATGGCGTGGCCCTGACGAGCATTTTAAAGTCACGTATCAAATTCCGATTCGTGTAATGCTACTCATGGATTTACCAGCCTTCTCGTGTTCCAGAACCCTCATTGAGAGGACTTCCTTGGCTCCTAGAATTGTAATACCTCTCTCACTCCAACGTGATACGAGGATTTTCAGCTCAAGACAACCCAAAAATCTTCGCAATCCTCGACGTGAGAAGCTGCCTCCCCAGCTAGGTATTGACTACTTTAAGAAGACAAACACTGTTTGCGATCCAAACACAGTTCACAATGAGATATTGGATTCAGTCGAAGGAGAGGAAGATATTGTTTGGGACCCAGAGGAGATTGATGCGATTTCTTCACTTTTTCGAGGGAGAATTCCCCAAAAACCTGGGAAATTGAATAGGGAGAGGCCACTTCCGCTCCCACTTCCTTACAAGCTTCGACCGTTGGGGCTTCCAACTGCGAAGAAACGAGTCAAATTAACCTCTCAAGGGGGAACTTCTTCGCGCTCATCCGTAGCCAACCATGTCTACAAGAACCCGGAATTTCTTGTTCTGTTAGCCAAAGAGATTAGAAGCCTATCTTCAGAGGAAGATGTGTCTGCCGTTCTGGACAACTGGGTTCAATTTCTTCGAAAGGGTTCACTGTCATTGACGATTAAGGAATTGGGTAGAATGGGTCTTCCTGAGCGTGCATTGCAGACCTTCTGTTGGGCTCAGAAACAACCAGGGCTTTTTCCTGATGATCGAAGTTTGGCTTCAACAATTGAGATCTTGGCAAGAAGTCATGAACTGAAAATTCCATTTGATCTTGACAAATTGACTGGCTTGGCAAGTCGGGGCGTAATTGAGGCAATGATAAGGGGGTTCATAAGAGGGGGAAGTTTGAATTTGGCATGGAAGCTTGTCTCGATTGCAAAAAACAAGAAAAGAGTTCTAGACACCAGCATTTATGCTAAGCTGATTTTAGAGCTTGGCAAGAATCCGGATAAGCACGCACTTGTGTTGACCTTACTGGAAGAGCTCGGAGAAAGGGAAGATCTGAAACTGAACCAGCAAGACTGCACAGCTTTGATGAAAGTCTGTATAAGGCTCAGAAAATTTGAAATTGCTGAGGGCCTTTTTAACTGGTTCAGGGAATCTGGTCGTGAGCCAAGTGTGGTAATGTACACCACCATGATCCATAGCCGTTACTCTGAGGGGAAACCTAGGGAGGCACTGCCTTTGGTTTGGGAAATGGAGGCTTCGGATTGTGTTTTAGATCTTCCAGCTTATCGCGTAGTTATAAAGCTCTTGGCAGCTTTAGATGATCTTCCGAGGACTACAAGATACTTTTCAAAACTGAAGGAGGCAGGTTTTTCTCCCACTTATGATATATATCGAAACCTTATCAAAATGTATGCTGAATCAGGGAGAGTGGCAAAATGTAAGGAGATCAACAGGGAATTGGAGATGGCAGGATTCAAGCTTGATAAAAACATGAGGTCACATCTTGGAACAGGAGTTTGATCATTTCCGCAAGACTTTCTTTTTGTTTTGATGTACATAAAATTAACTCTTAATGTGGCCAACTTGTCTCGGAACCCAAGTTTCTCTCTCCCAAATTTCTCACACCTCGTCTCTCTCCAGAGTGCAGTAGCTGAATAAAAGTTCTTATAAATAAACCTATTTAAATAACAAGTTATGATAAAAATAGTTTTCATTTTTTTTTTCTTTGTTACACAACGATTTGAATCCTGGATCTTAGCATTGGGGAAGGGGATCGTGATCACTAAGCAATTATTTAAAAACCTAAATTATCGAATATTATTTAGATAACAGGGTTTAGATATTAAAAACGGTAAAAGAGAATGTTTTAAGTAAATGCAGTAGATAATAGAAATTGTTGTCCAACGTTGATCCGGACGATATTGATTTCAATTCGTAAAAAGGTTAGAAATATGTCAAAAATACATATCTAAAATGTAATAAAGAGCTAACATTCGTGTATAATGTATACTACTGTTA
This sequence comes from Dillenia turbinata, assembly GCA_037126225.1. Taxonomy (NCBI): domain Eukaryota; kingdom Viridiplantae; phylum Streptophyta; class Magnoliopsida; order Dilleniales; family Dilleniaceae; genus Dillenia; species Dillenia turbinata. Next base: position 9,992,943 of record JBAMMX010000003.1, on the reverse strand, counting down.
TGGTAGCATTAGATTTTAATCGTAGCTAAACAAGATTTTATGGGATTCTGTTCTGCAAGCACCATTTGTTGCATCCTAAAACCTAGTGGAAACAAAAGATCGCGTTTCCAACCTTAAAAGCATTGTAAAATAGCAATACTTCTGAAGTTGCTGAAGTTAATAATTTTAGTTACACACAGGAGATTTCGATATCATATTTCCTCATTATAGGAGTTGCATGTGGAATAGGTTCTGCACAACCCGAGTTGTAAGAAGTACATGTCCATCTTGTAGTCGGGTGTTGATCACAGCACACGTTTCTGGTAAACAAATAGGGGAAAGGATTTGTTGGCTTTGGAATCTCCCATGTCCCTTCCAACATTTTCAGCACTCTACTCATCAGAGGCCTCACTTCAGCGTTGTACTGCACAAACCGAAGAGCTATTTTAGCCACTTTCTCAACCATCTTCCCTATCTTTTTCCACTATTGAACAAACAATCATCAAGTCCCCAACTTGTCCTCTCTCAAATTTTTTCCAAACCCATTTTGGAAACCATTCTTGGCTTCCTGGAAGATTCACATCTAGGTTTCTTCTCCCACAACAATCTCAAACAAAAGCATTCCGAAACTATGAACATCACACTTGTGTGTCACTGGAGAAGGCATCCAAAGTTCTGGGCAGCATAACCAGGAGTTCCTCTTCCTCCTGTCATTGTTACATGAGTATTGTCCCTATTAAATAGCTTAGCCAACCCAAAATCCGCTATTTTAGGGCAAAAGTTCTTGTCTAGGAGGATATTTCCAGGCTTTATATCATAGTGAATTATTCGCTGCTGACACTCTTCTTGCAAGTATGTGATTCCTTTAGCTGTTCCAACTGCAATCTCATGAAGCTTTTCGAATCCCAAGATTTTGTTACCTCGAACAAGTACTTGTCGTGTGCACTGTTTTCCATGTACTCATAAACTAAGGCTCTAAAGGTTTCTCTCAAAGCAAAAGCCGTAGAGTCTAACCAAATTGAAGTGATGAATCCTCCCTATTGTGCTTACCTCTGCCATGAATTGCTCTTCAATCCTTTTGTCTGAGCCCCCATTCAGAACCTTCACTGCTGCAGTTGTACCATTTGTAAACTAGGCTTTGTAAACAGATCCAAATCCACCTGACCCCAACAAGGTGCTGAAGTTATCGGTTGCAACGCGCAACTGTTGAGTGGTGAATCTAATAGGCTTTTCCCTTTCCTTATCATTAAGGAATTTGTCCATGGTAAGTGTCAGAAATCGTGAATCTGGAGTCACTGTGATGCCTTGGAATCGAGCTTTGTGTGTTCAAACTTTCACAATAATAACAATCTTTACAGCAATAATCACCATAATCAACATAGATTAACAAGAAGTATTCGTGTGAAAATGCCTAAGAAGAAAAAAGCAACTTACCAGCACTGGCAACAATAATAGTTGTTGTTGCTGTTTCACCTAGCCCTTCTGAGTATGAACTTGACATAATGTGCAGGGGCAGAAAACTGAGATGAACGTCTTATAATAAATCATGAAATTTTCATTTTTAAAAATGATCATCCAGATTTTCATTGTTAAAAATGACACCCAGTACAAAAATAACAGAACCGAGGACAGAGATGACAAGGCCTGCCTAGACAAGAAGATGAATTCGGTTCTGGGGCTCTTCTGAAGCATACCAGAACATTGTATCCAACGACACCTATAGCAACAACATTGTTTAATGCGTTTTTAACAAACGTAAACGATAAAAATCCAATGACCGAAAAAACTTTACTAATGCAAAACAACTTCTTTGATGCATCTACATGTTTTTTTTCCCCTCTAATGAAAGTCCAAACGTTGAATTTAGAAAAAGGCGCGCATCATGTGGGAATGAATGGTGAGATCCAACATTGGGTCCCGAACACCCGAAACTGACCTCATACTTGTTTAAAGCACAGAATGAGAATTTTTCAACAAGTGCCACAAGAAAGCAGAAAAATGGTGCCATAGTATGACTCCCACATATACTAAAACCAACTCTATTGTTCAAATTAGTACAGCTTCCACAAAAAGTAGTGCATAAACACTAATAATTGAAGCCATTTGAGGTTAAAAAAATACATAGAAAATTACATGATTGATATGCACCATTACACGACCAAGGTTGCTTGCGGGTTGCAGCATAAAAAGTACAAATTTCCACAAACAAATCCATCAAAAGGTGCAGAGAATGGTATTCAAAGGAGACTTGTCTTCATAACGAGTCATGCCCTGCGTACCAAGAAGGCCCCAGTGTAAAGTAGTTGGACAAATACTCGGGCAGTAAACAAAATCATGTAATAACCATACATTGTCAAACTTTGTTGGACATTTCTTTCGCTTTTGTATTTTCCTTTCCCTGCAGTCAAATTTCAAAAGGTGGTTCAATTAAGGAAAAATGTCATCTACATTTGTCAAAGTTCAGCCATATTAAGATCAATAAAGCTAAAGCTTATAAGCCAAACATAGAAAATAATTTTTTTTAAAAAAAAAAATTAACTGTACTTAAATTGCTATCTCTATTGTTAAGAGAATGGAATGAAAATCGCATATGCTTCCCATTTGAGGATAACATTATCACAACAGAACAAAATTTATACACAAGGGATCCTGATGGTGATGGCAGCAAAGTAAAAGGCAAAAAAACGTCACACAGACATCAAAATAAAACCTTTTAGCATTTTAAAGATTTTCACTTATCAGAAAAGTTGTGGATATTTTCCATATAATAAAAAGACAAACTTGTGCAGAAATGACTAAATTCAGAATTGCAAGATAGATACAAAATAAAATATGAATCGATTGCTTCAAGGTACCACAGATATTTAGGGATCCTAAGCTCCCTAGATTTCAAATCACCATGCAACCCAAGAAAACATACTATTTTTGCAGTATTTCAACCAAGGAACAGACAATAATGAAAGTGATGAGTTTCATAGAGTAACAATGGACTGATCACCTCAAAACAAAGAATTCAGAAGATGCTTCCCACCCAAGCCCCACCCCCACCCCACAACCCCCCGCCCCCCCTCCCCCCAAAAAAAAGAAAACCAGATCTATAATAGACAAACTACTCAAAAACCTTATGTTGATCTTCCAGACCAAGCTGATGAGGAAAATCTGTTGTACATGTAGCCAGAAAGCTCATTGTCCATGCTTAAAATGAGAGCCTGTGCAACTAGAAAGTGATTCATTGAAGAGTTAAATGTTGCTTTATTTCTAATTAGCCAGAACAACCACAATTATCAACAGTCAATTCTGGTGCCAAAGGATGCTTTCCACTTCTCACAAATAGCTTCCATGTATACAATTTTCATTTTCTGGTAAATTCAGGCAATAAAATTGGATACTCACAGAGAGAGCAAACCATCTAAGAAGGGTGGCAACAATTTTTAAAAGGAAAGGACAAGAATTGCATAATTTATATTGTCAATGAGAGACTGCTTAACGTGTACATATCTGTTTTTCTAGATACTAAGAAAATGTCACAGAATTGTATTGAATTATAATGAAAATAAGTACAGGGGTTTTTGCAAGTACAGATTCGGTTGCCTAAGCACTATAGAGACATATGATTCAAGTTCCAACTTGCCTTACAAAGCTGCACAGAAGGTAGTAAGCAAAAGAGACACTGTGCCAGGATTTCATCAGATTCCACAAAATGCAAAAATCTCATGGACCAAGAAATATTGATGTTCTCACCAGTTCTAATCCACAGTTATGGTGGTCTTCCATGACTTGACTTCACGGCCTGGCGATGTATAGACAATCTTACACTTTTTTTCTATGTAAAAGATTCTACTTCCAACAGTGAACCCAAGATCTCAAGTAAAGATGGAACCAACTTCATCATGAAGCTAAGGTTCGCCCATCATAATTTAAAACAGCCACTGAAGAAGGATTTCCAAACATCTTAACAACTAATATAATCTCTTTTAAAATCAAACAGTTCGAAGTCACATGGAAGCTAATAAAAAAGAGAAGACAGAAGTTGACTTCTTCATTTTATCATCTAGGAGCTGTGTAACAACTCTCTACCAGAAGAAAAGATGCATAAGGTCAATGCCAACAGACAGACAAATTTAATCCTCCAGCCCAAGCTTGACTTTGACTACTAGAAAAGCATAAGGCATGTTTCAAGTTCACACATGCTGATCAACAGGAAACAGAGTTTAAGAGTTTTATTGTCAGAATATGAAGTACTAGGTTTACAATGAGAACACCTTAGACAAATGACATGATAAGCTACATCTTTGACATGCCAGACTAGAATTTAACCCTATCCAATCTCAGAAGAGTATATCTAAAGGTCATCATGATGAGCATTGGTCTTGTTTGCCAAGACGAGAGAATAGACTAAGCTTGTGAAAACTTATAGAAGGTAAATGCTCAGTAATTCGGAGCAAGCCAGTAAAGGACTTTATAATATTTTTCATTTTAGAGAAATAAGTATGTTCTCAAAGCTTGCTCTATCTTCAAAACAAACTACTATATAAATATATATTATGTACTAAAAAAATTGTAAATACAATAAATAAATAAATAAAAAGATATGAAAACCACAATACCTTAAAAAATGAGGATATATAAGACAATGATCCAGCATGAGAATTAACATAGAAAAGGAGAGTGAGAGAGGAATTTTCAACAACCAAATCAACAAATTGATATTGAGTCCTTGTTAAGACCAGATCAATTGGAAATTAAGGTAAACTTTGTTAGGGAAGTTGTTGTTCCCTTGGGGTTTTGATGATAACAAAACCTTTCATATTATTCTAACATTTTTACTAAATGTGCAGATTCAGTCTCGTTCGAAAATTCACATAAAAGTTTCATAGAAGTTGCTATAGGGTTGCTATAGAGGTTGTTATAGAGGTAGAAGTTCTTTTTATTAACCAAAGACCCAACTCAGCAATCTAAATGTAGATTGGGTACTACACTTAGTCCAAAAACATGTTTAAATGCACATTTCAATGATTCAAGAATTAAGGATCAAAATTTAGATGAGAAATTTCAAAGTCTAGAAAGATTGGAAATTTTCCACGAAGGTTGAGATGATCATTTGCACATGTTTAGACTATTATATCTCTTTGTGCGATCAAGTTTTTTCAAATTCGAAAATTACATATTAAAGAAGGTGTATAGGGTTACAAATTTAAATATTTACATCATTAAAAGCTTGAGGATAAGTTAGAGAAAATTATGTGTGAAGTTAACTGGTCACTCAATCTTACCAAGCAAGAGGTATATTCAAAAGCTGACTTTTTGGAAAGATTCTGACTTTTCTGCAAGTTTCAACAATTAGATAAATTCAAATCAGAGTTTATAAATGTCAAGAGTGAAGTTCAAACTTCAAATTTGAATTACAATAGCCGGAAAATCTCAAGAAATTAGGAGAAGTTTCAACTTACAAATCAGGACATTTTTCAGGTAAGTTATTGATCTTTGGATGGTGATTTTGTTCTATTATAATGGGTCTTTGAAGACTAAAAATTCAAGTCAAAATTTATAAATGTTAAGAGTGAAATTGAAACTTTAGATTTGAATTACAACAGTCGGAAAATCTCAAGAAATCAGGATAGATTTTTGTGCTACAAATTAGGAAATTACCAGATTTACTGTCAAAAAAGGTTGCTGAGAAACCAACTTTGAGTTTATATATCTTCACAATGGTGACTAGTTTTGCAAGATTTTTTCTGGAATTCAAAGATTGATATACAGAAATTATTTAGCAATTTTTACAAAACTATTTCAACACTCTTGGAGTGAGATAATTATTCTGGAAGTTGGCTACTTGAACAGCCGTGTAATTAGTCTTGTGAGGTAGTTTGGTGAGAGTTGTGAATCTTTCACTATTGAACAAAGACATCTTCAGTAAGAAGATCAGAAGTCAACAGCTTTGGTTGTATTTTGTAATTTCTCATTATAGTAGAAAACTATCAGGTTGCTAGACCCAGCTTGCTGGCTGAAAGAGTGGACGTAAGTATAAGGCCGGACTACTGTAAAATTGGGCTTGCTTCTCTATCCTTTACTTTTATTTTCCGCTGCATACATTTAGAATGATCATAAGATTATTTTGAATCTAAGTGCAGTTAGATTAAAAAATTACAGCCAATCAAAGACAACCCATTCAACTCCATTTGGTTGTCACAGGGACCAACAAACTTCAAGAGTTCCCATCCTAATTCTATCTAGGCCTAAATTTAATGTACCATCAACTTTCTAATGACTTTAAATCTTTACCAATGCTTTCCCTTTAAAGTATAAACTACAATCTCCCATACCTACAACCAAATGGGAATTTTCAAGCCAATTTTGCAAACTAAATTCAATGACTGAAAGTGACAAGGCATGCCTGGGCAATCACTCAAACAAGGGCAATGGAGCAATCCTTGATCTCCTCACTAGTTGATCCGAAACTCTTAATAAGACAACCAGATTGAATTTCATGTCAATGCTTGACTAAGCGGGTAAAGATACGCTTCACCACTGCTTCTGTTACTTTTCCTTGTCAATTGAATCTCATGCACGCTAACTAAGCACACTTACTAATCCCCAATCTAATAGTTCAAACAGCTATTCATGGAAATGAGAAAAGGTCATCCTTTTCAAAATGATAAAGCATACTCCACATCAAAGTTAGGATTGCCTAGGATGCAAAGCTCAGTCTAAAAGTATGTTCTCCATCAAAGTTAAGATTGAATAAGTTGCAAAAGATAATGTAGGCATCAAAATTTTCCCAGAGTTCCATGAAAAATGATTAGGGGTTGGACTTGGTCTGCACCCAGTGTTGGGTCATCACAGTTAGCCAGTCAAAGTAGATCCAGTTAGCAAACATTTATCACCTTTACCAGCCTCAGGTGACGAACAAAGGCAACAAAGAAAAAAGTGATTCTTTTGTTGCAGTCTTGGTAGTAACTAGACTCTTTTATGTACATTTAGCAGTCATTTAAAGCTAGTGATGAAACCTCTGAGTCTTTCAAAAGTTTATATTTTCTTAGGATCTCTTGTTCTGAGTTCTGTTTTAAGTCAATAATAGTCTTTTTACGCACTAAACTTTTTTTCCCCAAAACAAAAAGCACATAGTTAAGTGATATTTGAGTCTCATTATGTCTAATATTGATTGAGGAAATTTTTAAAAAGTTTAGAATGTAATTAAAATATCCTAACATCCATAGATATGCTTGTTTGCGTTAAAATGACTTATAGCAATTTAATAAATTAGACTTAGAGGCAAGGTTGTACAAGTTTTTCTCCTCTTCTTATATTCTTCTACATAATTCCCAGCAAACTTGCCATCCAAGATTTCTTAGAGTCTATTAGCAACTAAATTTTACCTACAGTCAAGTTTAACCTTCCACCGGCCATAAACCTCAAGTTGTAACTCACACTTCTTTCATCCCATGTTACAACCCATTTCACAACTTTTACCCAGAAATCTAACAAATCAAGGTGGTCAAACCAGGTATGACTAGTTTCACTATGAAGATAAGCAGACCTCAACTCCACGGACCAGAAAACAAGCCATCAAATTGCTGTGTCAAAGAAAAGGTTTCTTCCAAAGGATTTGTTCTTCTTCTGGTTAACATAGGCTAAACAAGAATTTGGAATTTTGTGCCATTTCAATATTAAAGGGGAGAGAATATGTTACTCCATTGAATAGGAAAGTTTTAAGTGTTATTACCCCAACTCATCTATACAAAACAAGGTCTTACTCACAACATGAACAGAAATGACGCCAACCCAAGTAGATTTAGAATACAAAATCAATTTGCATTCCTACTCAAATTCTTTCCAAAGCATCAAACCATTCTACTAATTGAGACTAAGAAAGTTATTGCCCTCAATCAATCATTACCACAATCATTACTGCCTGAGATCAAGTAATCTGCAGCTTATGGCCGATTTCAATCTCATCCTTCACAAGTCCAAACACTTGGAAAGAGACATCACAATTAAATAAGGCCATCTTTCTCAATCCTTTGAACATGTCATCAAGAATGAGGGGAATAATTCTCTTGTAACAAATGTCAATTGGTTGTCCTGTCTCTTATTGAAAGCAATTGAAACTTACATTTGTTACAGAAATTTTGTTTAGAATTCAACAAATGTTGTGACTACAGAAGATTTGCATATTCATCTCCATTGCCAAAATCTACAAGGATTTGGTATTTTTTCTCGAACCCAATGGTCAAGGTCTCCCATTAGCAATAAATTGCAAATCCAAACCTTGAGAATAATTTCTCTTCTTCCAATCTGATTTTAAGATGAAAAAATAGAGTGAAACAACAACAGGAATAATTGAGTAACAATGAGAACAAAGGAAATGTCCTGAAAAAGGTCCTATAAGGATTTGATATATGCCTGCGACAGAACCAAATGTAGCACTGCCAAAACAGGGAAAGCATGCTCAGGCCTCTCAAAGACAACTCATGAATAATCACAGCTACTTCTTGTACAAATGCCAAAATAAGGACCATGAAAGATTCACTTGCCTAGAAGTTTTAACTACAGCATGGAATCAAAACACTACAAACTCCATGTAAGAAGCAGGGCTACTTAACCTCATCAAGCATATGGTTCAAGTTCAACTCTTGTTATAAATCATGTCAATAAAACAAACATCTTTGGCTTAATTTTTCTTAGAAATTTTATTAATGCCTACATTTTATTTATCAAATAGAATTTGCTGGCACACACTGTGCAAATTTGAAGGGGAGAAAGACACTAGGGAGTTGTAAGGAGAGTGGGAACTATTTAGAGGGAGCTTGAGAGTATGAACCCTTAATTTGGATATAGAGATATGTAGAAGGGAGAAAAATAAGATCGGAAATTATAGAATTTAAATTGGAGTGGTAGTTCTTTTCACATAGTGGTGTGTTTGAATTTACATTCTTTAAATTTGAATTGAAAAATAAAGAGTGGCACGGCTTCAAAAGGGTGACTACTCTTTACAATAGTATAGATGCCTCTATTATGCATCACAATCCAACTTCCGGTAAGGATTACACTTTCCTAATTCGATTTATTAAGCATACTTCAAATATATATGAGTCAAGCGTCCATTGTGATTTTCAAACGTCAAAGTTGTGTCCGGTTGAAGACAGCTGAAATGTGTTTACCACAAGTCTCCAAAGCTTCATCCGAGCATGGTATCCTAAAAAATTGATTGACATGAACACATCCCTTTCTATATGTGTTTGGGCAACATAGATTACTCAACATTAAACTTCAAGATGAAAATTCTAATTTTTCAGAAATGAAGATCCTAAAGTGTACGTGGAAGCAAAATACAAGGCATCGCACAAGCTGCACTTGCTTTTAAGCTACTTTTGTGCTTTTTTTTTTTCATAAGACGGTCCCGTCCCGTCAAATGGATCCCACAATTATTCCAATCTAACCACCCGGGTGAGGGGGGGGGGATGTACTTAACTTGGAGAAGGGAAAATAAGGATAAAGAATTGCAGAAAAAAAAAATCTAAAAATAGGTGGAAAATGCACAAAAATAGAAAAGAGATTGTATCATACCAAATCCTTGTTTTCATAATAATCATCCAAAGCCCATTGATACTTCGACTGATTCAACCCAAACCACTGCGCCACATACTCATCCAAACTCGAATGTGCTGCCCCCCAAGATCCAAAACGAAAACCCTCAATAAATTTTGTACTAAAATCAAACCTAAAACTTTAAACAAAAAAAAAAAGAACCAAAATTTTTTTTAAAAAAAAAGTACCATTTTGGACTTTGGCAACAGCGTCCCAAACGAACCCAAATGCGGAAGAAGAGCGAGAATTTCCAAGCTTATCGAACTGCTGCGGCGGAGGCTGAACTGGGGGCGGAGAGACCACCTTCTGCGGCGGACGCTGAACCGGGGCCGGAGAGGCCACCTTCTGCGGCGGAGAAGACGGAGTCTCGGCCGGTTTCGGGGTGGATGGAGGAGTGATAAAGACGGTGTAGGGTCCGATTTTGCCGATTGCCGGTGGAGGTGTAGATGGGTCTTTGCTGATCGGCATTCTGGCTGATCAACCAGTGACAGATCGGAGAAAAGAGAACCTTCTAGCGGGGAGAGAGAGAGAGAGTTTATTTTGTGATGTGAAGGTCGTTGAAGCGAAATTTAAGGTTTCTGAAGGAGCAAGGAAGATGGAAATAGAAGTAAGAGAGTGGAAGTGAGAGAAATTCAATACCCCAGAGAGAGAGAGAGAGTGAGGGATGGAAAAGGGAAAGGTTTGGAACAGTGGCAGTGGGCACGCATCCCAAGTACTTTTCTGTTTTCAGACACATCCTTGTCCCCCTGTTTTACTCCTTATTTTACTCCCAGCTCACAACTCATTTTATTTACATTGTGCTAAAAATTAAAATAATCTATGTTTAAGAAATAATATCAACTCATTTTAATAATAATTTAGCATTACAGATAAATGTTCAATGTAACAACTAGATTTTGCCCAACTGGGTTTGAATTTAGCAGCTGCCAAACCTTTTTTTTTTTTACTGTTTACACAAAAATCTAATTAAGGTTTTAAAATCAATCTTGTACACCCAAAACCTTTTCACTAAGAATTTGAACTTAATCACGATGGCTGAAAAACATTGAACAAACAATACAAAGAGATAAAAGATTCAATTATTCCCGATAATAATGTTAGATTGTGTTGAGAATGATTAGCTCTCTAAACCTGATCCACCCCCCCCCCCAAAGACCCCATCTTCTTTTTTTTTTTTTAATTTATAATTGTATTTGCTAAATCAGTACCTCTCAAGAAATTTTGCTACTTCATAAAGAAATTTTAGTATCTACAGGATTCTTTAAACATTAGATCCATACTTAAATCTGATTACATGTATTATTTTGGCCCAACACAATTTAAAAAAAAAATGTCGGTATTCTCTAAAAGAATTTTTCATTATGGTTTCATTAAGCAAAACATGAATTGAACAAAGGAGGAACATTAACATAGCTAATGTTCAGTCCCTATTGAGTCGACAAAAGAAGAAAGACCTAAGCTAACTGCAAAACAAAACAAGAGTTGAACATTAACAATGAACTAGTAGACTGAGCCACTGAGGAGAAGCGACGATTTCACATCTACCGTTTACTTCTCCACAAAGTCAGAAACCTTTTGCTCCCACCCTACAGCCAGTCGCATACTCAGATTCCTCTTCCACCTCACCAGCACCCTAGAATCATTGTGTCTCATACTCTATCACTCAGAGACTCAGAAAACCTTCTCCAATGAAACTGCATTGGATTTCCTGATATCTCCTTCCTCATTAGCATAATCTATCTGCCCAGGAGACTGACAGGGTCAATACCTCTTGACGAGGTTTGTCCAAGGAGAGTCCTCATGTTTGGTAATTTGTTCTATCACTCTACACTATCTATCCTATAAACATTATGAGAAAGCCTGCACGCATCATAACTCAAACGAAATGTAAGCAAAAGACCGCAAAAGGCAAAGGCCGAAACAAAGTCCAAAATATCATAGTAACATGAATTATTTCAGCATTTAAATCATTATAACAATCTCTATCCCGAGAGTAAGACTCATAATAGCACATTTAGTCCCCACAGCAAACATATTTAAAGCATTGCAAGCAGAGAGAGAGAGAGAGAGAGAGATGGCCTTTTTTCTTGTGGGGGAGGGGTTTCAAACGCACCGGTTAGAAGAATTGCTGAATTTAAATATAGGAGATTTAGTAAAACGTAAAATTAAACCACTGAAAACTTGAATACAAGTTATTTGTAAAGAAATAATAGTTAAGGTTTTAGATAAAAAGATGACTTTAAATCAAAATGAATGACATAAAGAAATCTATACAAATTAAACCAACATTTCTCTCTCTCTTTTTCCCCCTAATCTTCCTTATGTTTATCTTTCAAATCTTCCTTATGTTGATCTTTCAAATGATCGACGTCAAGTGTTGGGAGTAAGGCTTGTTATTGTTGGGAAGGGTTTCAAACAAAGTGATTGATTTACCGCATCGATCCTCAATTAGAAACCAGACACCATGAGAATCTGAAACACTAACAAATGACACTATAAGATCACTATCAACAGTGAATCAAACAATCAGAATGATCAATTTGAAATTACAAAAACAAGACGCACATTCTAGCTATCCCCAGACAACATCAGGAAGCTTGGCCATGGACTCAAGCAATCGAATAGATCTAAGTATTGCCACACAAGAACCTTTAAGGAGCGTAAACATAAACCATTCAGGCAGGGAATAAACCAGTTGCTGCAAATCTTAAACTCTAATAATATCTCTTATCCTTTCTTTTGAGAAAGCCTTCAAAAACCCCACCGTGGTCAAGTGCGATTGCAAAATCACACCATGAAGTCCAAAAGTAGGCAAGAGACTCCTAGTTTAATTATCTAGTTATCTTTTAATGGCAGAAAAAAAAAAATGAATTGCATTGGTGGATCACTAAATAAACAAATTTCAAATAGAAATGAAATGCAATTGATCATAAGATTTTGAATACGTAATGTTAATCATTGAATCATATTTGAGATGGCAATCGGCAGGTTAGGGAGGGACCAGATTTTGACCTATACCAATAGGACCCGTAGGAGCAGGGCTTGGCTGCCCATCCACTGCACATTTCTCCCCTCACCCCTAGGAGCAGCTGCAAGACCGGTGATGAGAATGAGAGAGAGAAAGAGAGTCGGGTGAGACAAGAGTGGAGCTGCGGGTGAAAACCTTGGTGCCTGCGTCAACTGGTTTAGAGAACAGGGACTGAGAAGGAGAATGAGGCACTGAGAGAGGAGTTTGATGGTAGTCCACACCAGAGTTCTCCTTTGACAGATACGTGGGCAATGGGATGGGACCAAGACAAGAAGAAGAAGGTGGGATTCAAGTAAAACCCATACGTGACGGACATTGTATTTCCAATTGCGTAAATTAGAAAGCCTTCACTTGATGTCTCCTTTTTCTACACTAGAGTCCTCCTTTTTCGTCTCTGGGAAGGAATTTAGAAAGCCATCAAATGCCTTGGGTCTGTCAGAGCAGCCCTCGACGAGAACAACACAAGTATGAACGTCATCCAAATTAGTACCAGCCAACTGAGAACACCAAAAGGGTAATATATGTGTTCACAATTAGCTCTTCGAGAATTTTGATTACCAAATTCAAACACCAATAAGGCCACGCTAAATTCGGAAACCCAAATTCGGGATTCAGAGAACAATCATGTCAGGATTGGAATTTCAAAACCAAAGATTGCTCGTTTAGGGTTTGACAATGAAACAAAACTCTCACCTATGTGGGGGTTTTGAAGAATAGAAAACACTTTCTATCTTGTGTAACCCATATTATTTGATCCTTTTTAAGAATCTGAAAATAATTTTTCAGAACCCTAATAAAAACCCCAAAATCAGAATTATCAAAGAAGCCAAATTAGAAATCAGAAATCCTGACACTAATAAATTCAAAACCTAGATGAAAGAAAAAGTATTCCCTAAAACGATATAATTTTTAAATCAGATTTTCCTCTTTTGGGCTTTCTACTTCAGTCTCTCCTTCAAGATATTTCAGATCCAAGCGTGGGAAAAAAAATTCAATAATAACAATGAGGACCGAAGTGTGTGTAAACTTTTTCCTTTTTTTTTTTTTTTCAAATCAAATTCCAAATCATTAATAAAAGAAAAAAACTATTATCACTAAACTATCTCCTTAGAAACACGTGTATATAAATTTTTTGAAGGTAATTCTACTCTTTTTTATATTTTGCAAAATTTTCTTTCAATAATTAAAAAAGACTAGTAATTAAAAAATTATTTAAAAATTATAATTTAATCTATTTTACATTACAGTGAACAATACAGCTAAATCAGAGCCAAACTTATGGAAGATAGTAATACAAAATAAAAATTCAAAGTCAGACATGAATTTAGTATTATTGTACAATCACCAATAAAAATAGTAAGAATTTTTGTATTGAGGGACATATTCTCTCTGTTATAATATCTCCATGCTCTAAATTATTGATTATATCAATAATTTTTAATTTTATATTTGCTTGAATTTCCAATTGTCCTCCGCACAAGTATTGACAATTATCTTAGATGATGACTAATCCAATTTAGCACCCCAAGTACCACATTGGACATCTCTGTTACTTTTAATAGAAAATGAATCAAATACTATTAGGATACTTTACAAACTTCAATCTCTGTTACTTTTTAAAAAAAAAGGAAAAAAAACTATTAGGGTATTTAAAAAAAACAAAAAATTTTTTTTATTTTATCAGGTTGATTATTTATTTGAACATTATGATAATTTTAGTAAGTAAAAATATTAAATTTCTTAATTAAATTTTGAATTCAAAATTTATATTAAAAAAATTATATAAAAGAACTTCTAACTAAATTAAACCCAACAACTGAATTAATCGAAATAATATTTCACATTATTTATTTAAAAAAAATAAACAATATGCAGCTTTAATATTGACCACCTAAGTTTGTAAAATATATATACATGGTGAAACTGAAGCCCTAGGCTCTAGTTAGGTCTCCTTAGCCTCTAGGTGGACCTTATTCAGTCGGAACAAGGCGCTGACATGTTATCTTATCAGGCCCGCCCTCCTTCTATTATTTATGATTTAACATTCTGAGTGAGCCCCATGGGGCTTATACCGGATGAGATCTAGAGGAGCTTTCAGCCAAAGAAGCCATCTTCTATGGTAACAAATAGAGCACAAATTGGCAACAGAAACCTGCGAGAGAGAATCCATGCAGCGTAGGCAATCCAAAACACTACACTGCACTTTCGAGGAAGCGCAGCCTTCTCAGTTCATCTTCCTCATAATCCTGCTCAGCATTTTATTGTCTTGCAAAAACTGTTAACCCCAATGAGATGTTATGAATAGAGGGTGAGATTAAACTTCCATTGCATGATCAGAGAAAAAGGCATAAACAGCACACTGCTCGCTATGTACATCCACACTTCTTTTTTCCCCCACAAATCCGTTTCCTCCTGTTCTTTTTTCTTTTTTTACGGGGTTTTTTGGTTAACATTACAGAGACTGAACAATAACTGATGCAAAGATATTCAAGATGTGGAAAGAAACTAAACCTACATATAACTTCTACCTACCTATGGAGCAACCAGTACCCTAACCAGAAAGATAGTACGTAGACAAAGGCAGGTATATAAACCTCACAAAATTAAATGTGGACAAAGTCACCCTTTGATGCTGCAAAACCACCACCACCCCAAACACGAAAGGCACCACTGTTGACAGAAAGGCCTTGGAGTGTCAAATCATCTACCAGTTGATTGCTAGACACTAAATAGCTTGCTCATTAGGTATGAGGACTTATCCTGCAATCTACTCCCCTGCTCCTTGTTTACATCCAGTTTTTATTAGATCACAGAACTTGCCAATGACAACTCATGGAGTTCACTTAACATCCATTCTTCGCCAGTTTGGCCTCCAAGGACTATTGCCCTAGTCCCACCAACAACACAAGTGCTATGCCCCCAAGCAAATCTAGGTGGTCGCCCTGGTACGTTTAATATCCGCCATGTAGGCTTCTCATCAGTCGGATCCAGAAGGTACAGCTGCGAGGCAGAGTGAAGACCAGCAACAGAGCCACCAAAGATTAGAATTCGACCACCTGGGAGGCTAACTGCCACATGATCAAGCCTTGGCGGAGGAGCTATCCCTGCTGGGTTCCCAGCACCAGGCATTCCACTCCCAGTCACACATCTCCAACAAGGTTTATCCTCACTCAAATCCATTGTGAACACATCACTGGATCGAAACCTTAGTGGCCCACTCTTGGCCAAACCCCCAAACATTAGTATCTTTCTGCCGCCATATACAGAGAGAGTGTGACCTAGACGGGAAGGCGGTGTCCATGCAACTGGTATCTCTCTCCAGACAGGTTTCTCCATAGAAAGATCAAGTAGAAAAGTGTCACTGAGAAGCACTCCAGAATCGGCACAGCCACCAGAAACAATTAACTTGGTGCCATCAAGTGTGCAAGAGCTATGCCATGATCTTGGAAGTGGAGGAGCCAGTCCAGATATCTCACGCCATGTTGGCTGCTTAGCATCCAAATCCAACACAAAAACATCATTAAGTAAACCCTGCCTTCCACAGCCTCCAAAAACAACCAAGTTAGATCCATTCACACAAGAGAGGGTGTGACCCCACCTACCAGGGGGAGGGGAGCTTACTTTGACGTGTTGCCATTCTGGGTTACTGGCATTCAAGTCCAACACAAATGTGTCATTCATTGGCTGCATGTTTACCCCTTCCCCTCCAAAGAGAACAACTCGATTCCCAACTGCACATGCACTGAAGTTGCAACGAGAGGGCTCCACAGCACCTCCAACAGTAAGCTTCCTCCAGGCTGATGCCTCAAGAGTAGTCAATTCCCTTGCCAGCCGACCCCAGCCCAGTCTCTTCGCCCCAGGTACTGCCTCCAGAACACGTGTTGTTTCACTACCCCATGCATTTTGGCAGACCATTCTCCAAAGATCTTCATTTTTAGTGATTTCATAGAGTCGCCTACAAACAGAACCAACAGATGCAATATCCCTTGGTGTCAGCCGAGAGAGTATCTTGAGAGACAAAACCTCATCACTCAGCTGCAATATCCCACAAACCCCACGACAAACATTCCTTGTCCCGGCTGAGGAATTGAGGAAAGAGGAAAGACATGAATAAGCTTGATCAGATGATTTTGTTGATTCCTTGGCTGAAGATCCAGGAAGAGGACCTAGATCAATATTTGCTTCAGTAAAAAGCTGGATTCCAATGACATGAGTAATTGTGTCATCATCTCCATAAATTGGGGTCAGCCGCAATCTGTTCATCAATGGAGATCCATCCTTTCTGAAATTCAACAGTTCACCTTGAAACTCGACCCCATCCTCAAGACATCTCCTTATTTCTGAAACCAATGTGGAGTCAACCAATGGATGCCTTCTTTTAGCAAATGGGCCTCTACACTGCAGGAAACGGCTGAAACAAAGTCCAAAATATCATAATAAGGTAATTTATTTCATCATTTAAATAATTATAACAACCTCTATTGAAAGAGTAAAACTCATAATAAGGAAATCTTCTTTTAGTTACCACAGCAAACCTATTTAGAGATAAGCATAGCAAGCAGAAACACAGAGAGAGAGAGAGAGATGGCTTTTTTTCTGAAGGGGGAAGGGGGACCAAACAAAGTGACTGAATTACCAGCATTGATCCTCAATCAGAAACCAGACACCGTAATAATAGATAAACACTAACAAATGCAGCTTTAAGATCACTATTAACAGTGAAACAGCCAATCAGAATGATCCAATTGAAATTACAGAAACACGAAACACATTCTGATTCTCCCCAGACAGCATCAGGAAGCTTGCATAGATTCAAGCAATCAAATAGATCTAAGTATTGCCGCACAAGAACCTTTAAGGAGCGTAAACATAAGGCATTCAGGCAGGGAACAAACCACTTGCTCCAAATCTTATACCCTATTAATATCTCTTATCCTTTCTTTTGAGAAAGCCCGCATAACCCCCACTACGGTTGCTTATGGTGCGATTAGAAAATCACACCATAAGGTCCAAAAGTTGGCAAGAAACTCCTAGTTTAATTATCAGCACTGGGACCCTTCCACATTTAATGGCCAAAAAAAAAAAAAAGTGAATTGCATTGGAAACTATATCTTTCTACAACAAGCCCTTAATTGGTAAATTACTAAATCAACAAAATTTTAATTAAAAATGAAATGCAATTGATCATAAGATTTTGAATATGTCAGTGAACCATATTTGGGATGGCAATCAGCAGGTTAGGGAGGGAAATGGATTTTGAACCACCCCAATAAGACCCTCTCACTCTCTCTCTCTCTCTCTCTCTCTCTCTCGCGCGCGCGCGCTCACGCCACCGTTTCGATTGCTATAATTCTCCTAATTGATCTCTCTCTCTCTCTCTCACCCTCCCTAGATTCGATCATTTAGGTAAGATATCATCACTTCTATCTCTTTTTTCAAAACACTAGCAACAGAGAAAATTAAAAAAGAAAGAAAAATGGAGAGGGAGGGAGGGAGGGGGAGAGAGAAAAAGAAGGAAAGTAGGATGACAAGATCTGCCCTAATTATTAATTAAATACAGCAGAGAAGGGAGGAAGAAGGGAAGAAGTAAAAATTTAACAAGGGGATTGTGATCAGGTGCAAGACCGGGGATGAGAATGAGAGAGAGAGAGAGAGAGAGAGAGAGAGAGAGAGAGAGAAACAAGTGAAAGAGGAGACTGGGAGAGAGAGGAAGCAGCTGCATCGTTGTTGGGGGGGAGACAGACGGAGACAAACTGAAAGAAATAAAATAAACCGTAAAAGAAAATAAAAGGTAGGAGAGCAGGGCAGGTATCAACAACATACCATACCTGCCCAAGGCTGACATGTGTATCAGAATGTAACACCATACCCACTCTACTCACTGCCCGAACCATTATGAACAAGACAGGAGGAGGCTACCAGGTTCAGTGCAAAATTAAACCTAATACAGGAACAGGACCACCATAGACATCTCATATCTTCCCCCCCCCCTCTTTTTTTGGGTTAAAGTGTGATGGAGGGGAGGGGTTTTCCAGATATTAAATTCATACCTGTAAAAGGGAGGATCCTAGTTGCCTGCTTTAAAATTCTCAGTGTTCGGACACAGACCTCTTCATCTGTCCCTCTTTACTTTCATGTGAGAAGCACCTTATGTACCTTATAAGTCATTATGTTTCTCTCACAAGCAACCAATTTCTAGTTTGTACATGCATAAAAATATTGTTGTGTTTTGGATATAACTTGATCTACAATGAGGTTAATGGCTCCACTTGCAAGTGATTGTGTGCAAGCATCGATTGTACTTTTAGCATCGCTAAAATGAGGAATTGTCAAAAAAGATGATAGTTCACTTAATTGAAGTTTAAGTTTTTATTAATAATTCTATCTTCGTTGGTACAAAGCATCAAAAGAGCTTCTGCTCACACATCAAACAGCAGAAAAGTGCATGATGTATTTATTAAACGGACGTAAAGGGTTTGGATGACAAAATAAATATGGAACCATGAGAAGGGGAGGGGAAATGGTCATATTTATTTGGTTCCCTTGTCAGGGTAACTTGTGTAGAGGATCATTCAACAACCATCAATGCCTTCATAAAGATATTCCTGCCATTCAACTGCACAAGGATATTCCAAACTGTACCGATCTTCTTACACATATTCCAACTCAATCAATGAGAAAGAATCTAAACATTTTCCTGCATGTAACCTTTCTAAGCATTAAAAGAGGGGAAACAAAGAAATAAAAAACCCAAGCCAAGTTCATTCCCATCACGGTGGACTTATAATGTTGCCCACATGATTATGTTAGTTAAGAAGCAATGCTAAAAATAAAGTAGCCATTTTGGTCAGTTTCAATGCTTCTTGGATAATCACAAGGAAATAAATGTTTACTCTAGAGCAGCATGTAAACTAATCATACTTTGCTCAAGAAGTTTAAGCCAGATAAAGAAAGAGAAAGCTCTGCTCATTATTTTATATATATAATCAGTAAAAAAACATTTATTCACAACAACCAAAACAAGAGCACCAACAGGGTGCTACAAAGCCAGGAAAATCAACTACATGGTATCAACAAAATCAGCCAACACTACAAAGGATACAGAAGAGTTAGATCGCAACCAAGAAATGTAAAGTTGTCCATGAAATGCAAAAAAAGGGTTTCTCCACCCCCTTAACCAACTGAAACATGGCTAGGGGGAGCATCGTAAAGATTGTCCTTTATAAAAATCCTGAGCACAGTCCAAGCCCACAATTCCTCTTTTAATCACCTTTGGCGGGTAAAGCAGAGAGAATCTTCCTCCACAACAAACTAGTGCACATGCTGAAGATGAAGGTAGTCCACAAGCTCCTCTCTTTTGTAAAGAAAACATCTATTTACCAAAACAATGCCTCTCCTTTAGAGATTATCCTGAGTTAAAAAACTTCCCCCTGCAAGCCCCTACGAAAAAAGACTACGCCCCTGGCAAGGAACATTCATGGAAAAGGAGGCCATTCCATTTTTTCCGAAGACATGATAGGTATGGATTTAGTTGATGAGATAGTTTTAGATAGGAATGAGTGGCGTAGAAGAATCCGCACAAATTAAAGCAATTCTATTTTATTTTATTTTATTTTATTTTTTATTTTATTTTTCTTTTTCTCTTTTCTCTCGATATTTGTCTCTCATATGGTCGACCCCAAATTTTTGGAATAGAAGACCTAGATTGTTGTTGTTGTTTCTTTATTTTACAACCTAGCACCCACTCAGCCTCCCTCCCACCAATATAAGGGCCATGGATCCCAATCATGTCAGATATTAAATGAGGTTAAAGGAGCATGAGAAGTTTTGATTTCAACACCAACAGTAACATGTGAAACAACCAAGGTGATCTTGATAGAGAAAGGTGTTCAGTATCTTATAGGTTGACAATACCCCATGCCTTGGCTTCCAACAAATTAACCTACTTAGAAAAACAAAAAGTTCATAAAAGAATCTAGATGAATTTAGGAAATGGGGGCCTACCTGTGTACAATCTATCTTTTGTCTACATTAAAAAAAATAAATAAATAAAAAATAAAAAATCATCTCTGTCATGAAATTCAGCCAAGATACAATAAAAGCAAAAAATCACGTGCCAAAATATAATAAAAGCAAAAAATCACGTCCATCAAATTCTGATTCTCTAAAGACTACACTCACAAAATTACTAGACCATTGCATTGACATGTTGGCCTGAGACCTTTTGTGGGGGGATTGTTACCAGGAAAACATATTTCACACTAACAAAATCTCTCTTAATCTATTAGAAAACGAAATAGGAATTGGATCTCTTTACACATTAAATCACCACAAACAATTATACAGTCTCTTTAATCATTAAATCACTATACCCAGTTACACAATAAAGTTATCAGAATGCTGTGCGTGTGTCTACAAGAAAGCACTAAAATTTTGCATGCAAAAAAAAAAGAAAGGCCAAGAAAAAAAATGAAGAGCTCCAAGGAATATATCCACAAAGACGTATAGAAGCTTGGCACGTGCATACAGGGTTTGTGGGGAGGAGGAGAGCAAGAGGAGGCGCCCAAGAACCAGGAATGATTCACAAGCTATAACAACCGAATCAAACAAAATCAAATCAAAGCAACTTGAGTAAAATGAAAAAGAAAAAAGAAAAATGGGGGAGAGAGAGAGAGAGAGAGAACCACATTCCATGCTACCCATTCTACCAGTAAGCTCCAACTTGTCAAGGACCCAAATACACCATTAAAAGTCTACATTCAAATACTTAAGCTATAAATACACCTCATGCTTTAAAGCAATAAGTTAGATATTTAGATCGAGATGCTTCCAATAAGCAACAGGATCATCTCACAGTTGCTCAAAGTTACCTAGATTGAAGTTGCTTATGCTATGGGTCATGGATACAAAAATAATTCCCCATATGCAGAATGTGGCCGTAGGCTTAGATATTTAGAGTAACATTTCATGTGGTAGTTTGGTTTTTTCCTTCACTCAAATATTTCACATATGTGAAGCAAATGGTTTTAATTACAATACCTCAACAAGTATAAAAAATAAAAAGCAAGTATTGAATATCATAATTGCTCTTAAGATTATTTAAAAAAACAAAAATATTTCTATTTATGCGGTATATATGTTGTGAATTACTTCAACCCTATATTAAGTTCAAATCACCTAATTTAGTGATCTAGCATGATATAGCAACATGTTTTTGTTGGGAATAAAACCAAAAACACCAATAAATTAACAAACACAACACCCAGCCAAACCCCAAAATAATAATAATAATAATAATAATAACAGAGACAATTGTTTTACGTGGTTCGGCACCCTTTGTGTATATCCAAGAGAGATCCAAGTTCCTTTATTATGAAAACAAACCTATATCTGCAATAATGCCCCATTTAAGAACCCACCCAAGCCCAAATACCCCATGTACACCCTCTCACAAGTCGCAGAAAACTCTATCTGCCCTCTAGAATAACTAGAGAAAATTATGGAGCATCAAAAGAGTTTTCCACAACCCTCTCTGTACTTAATAAGGTCGTATACAAGACTAACATAGAGTTTCCCTTTTCCCAAATAAAATATAATTCTAAATAGGAAAAATAATACAACTCATAGAAAGAAACTCAACACCCAAGAAATACAAGCCAACCCTAACAGTTTTAGATAGCATAATCTGCTTTGCACATTGCTAGCAGCGCAGAGTGATCCCGTTGACTATGCTATCACAAAAAAGATTGAGGCTATATACTAGAAAATTTGAGATACCAATGCACCATTACTTCCCTTAGAATATCATAGAATATCTTACCATCGTCTACTATTTATCAGGCAACAGAAATGAATGGCAGAGGATATCCTCAGGCCTCCCAACTTGCAAATATAAGTAAAAGGCAAAAACCTCAGGCCTCCCAACTTGCAAATATAAGTAAAAGGCAAAAAAATAAAAAACAAAAACAAAACAAAAACAAAACAAAACAAAACTTTATAACTTCAATCAAAATGGAAAGCCTAAAATAAGAGATTCATTTTCAATCCTTTCCTCGGAAAAACTGATGGACCAAGGGTGTCCTTTGAGCAGTCAGTCATACAATTGCATTCTTCCTTTCAATCAGATTTAATCTGAAATACTTGAAGAAGTAGAAAATGTCCGAATTGAATCAAGATGCAACCATCCATAAGGAGCCTTGCTTTAAGCATGAACTTACTAGCTCTGTCACTTATTACACAACTAAACAAAATGCATTTAAGAGACATTTTTGTCAAGCTTTCGGACATCAAATATCCCAGAAAAGGTAGAAGTAAACCATTTTAACTTTAGGTCTAATTAATTACAGAATCAAAAAAAGAAAAAAAGATACACACACACACCCCCACCCCCCTCTCTCTCCCTGGTAGCTACGAATACTTCCCTTGCCAGCTTTTTTCCATTTCTACTACATCTGATGCAGTTTTGAACTCAAATTTCCAGGTTCCAACTTGATATTGTTCATTAAGTATAACTTTGCTACCACAGGCCATGGTTTTCTCTTCTCTATCTTTGTTTAGTCAAATTGCAAATATGATGACAGAGGGCTTTTCTCTTTTTTAGATCCTTGATATGAATATCATACTTTTTGAGCATCACTTCGTCCGCTTCTCCTTTATCTGAATTACCAAACCAGAATAACATTTCTTTTAAACTTTTCTTCTCAATCTTGTACACTTCCATGGCAACTTGGTTCTTTTAATAAAGACTATCATAAAAACAAAAACTTTAAAAAAAAATAACTGCAATTACTTTTAAGGTCATTATTCAAATTCTGGAAAGTTAATTTACACCAGTCATACAGTATTTTATAGTTCATTCATCACATCTTAGAGTGGTTTGTTCGCAGTAAATTGCATCTGATAATACACAGCCCATGTACACATAATAGAAAAAAGCTAAGACATTAGATGATAGAATTTATCTCTCACCCCTTAACCTTTCTAACAAAACGGCAACAAGAAGGAAACAAATTTTAGCACAGAACATTAAGTATCAGCAAATTTGGTTGAGAACCAAGAGACATAAGAGGCAAGAAGTGAAGTTGCTCTTCTATACATTGACAGGCACCAAAGAGGATTCTGCTGATATCCAGTGTCATTAAAATCATAACATGGTGTATTTACAATCACTCAAATCCATGAAATCTTTCTGCATTCAAAATCATACTTGTAAAGCTTCAAACCTTCATGTCAGAGCTTGAAACATGAATGGCAAGCTTAAGTATCATGAAATGGATGTATCTTTTTTTTAGTTGCATTGAGTGTCTGGCCTTGTAATTTCCTTTCGGGTGGCTTCCCCTTGAAGCCGATAATACAGCTTTTTATTCATTAAAAAAACAGTATCATGGAACAGAATATAACCCAACAGGGGACTTCAATATCCCAAAAACCATCTGTCAACTGAAAAACGAACACCTTATGCTTAAATTTTCTTTATACAAACATATAAACTCTTGCAACTTGGAATATATTTTTTAGTTGGAATAAACTTAAAGATGTAGTTAAATGATACTAAGAAAAATTGAGAATTTCTCGTCAAAAAGGCAAATTACAAAAGAAAAGGGCAAATAGCATATTTTCCCCCCATTTACACTTCATACACCACACATCAATAGATCACATTTGGCATACTAAAATTAACATCTAAAATTTTATTAAAGAAAAAGTGAAAGAACTTGTTCATCTTAAGTACAACACCTATGTTCTGAATCTAAAACTTACGAGATGTACTTATTCAAAAATCAACTAATATTAATGTGATCAAGTATGTTTTTGACCAAATATATATATATATAAATATGTATATATATATATATATATATATTAGATGAGAAAAAAATGAACAAGGTCTCCTAAGGATGAGAAATCCTCACAAGAAATAAAGGACAAAGCAAACCAAGAGAAAGACTAATAAACAATTGCTGTCCGGTCTCTTTTCAAATCTTCAAGGCTATAGTCCTTCTAAACCCCCAAGGCATGAACCCAAAGAGAAGTATAAAATACTATTTTATCTCATAAAAGAAAAGGTTCAATGTTTTAACTGCGGAAGATTCTAGCATCCCGTTGTCCCTAAATACATCAAAGGATTACCAAAAGCGTGTAGTTCCACAACAGTCAAACATCTTTCTTACCTCCAAAGTCTCTAGACTTTGTCATGAACAAATCAAAGATTCAACTAGGCAGACCCAAACATTATCAAAAAGAGCTAAGAAATGGCTCCACTACTCCCTCACAATAAAGCAATGTAAAAATAAGTGATAACTAGTTTCAGAATTGTAGTACATCACACAAACATCCGGGAGAGAGTTTTATAAAGTGTCGTCTCTTGAAGAAGATCATTGGTATTAATTTGACCAAGCACCATGGACCAAGTAAAAGCTTGGTAGGAACCTTAGCCTTCGAAGTAAAATTATTTAGTTGAAAGGAGAACTTTGGGAAAGACTAATAAGATGATAAAGAGAGATTTACATGCAAATATCCTGAAGAATCAAGACTCCAAACCCAATTATCGGAAGCATGAGGAGAAAGTTCATTATCCTCAAATATGTTACTTGCAACTATTTACAAAATAAAATTATTTGTCAGATTGTAAAAAGATAGTATGCAAGGTGTAAATAAAGGGAAAATATAGTATGTCTATTTGTAATCCCCCACCCAAAAAAAAAAATGACAATTCCATGATCATTTCACTTAAATGAACAACATATAGATATATCTACCAAATCTTACCTACTCTCCATTATATTAATATTTAAAATTCATCATCAATGACCAATAATATTTCTCATAATGATGATTAAGCAACCTCACAATAAGAGAAATCATGCATCACAATTTCTCTTCACTGTTGCTTAAAATTATTATGGTAGCCAATGCAACATAGTATACATAATAAATCATGAATTCTGCATAAATTCAACCTCCAACAGTTGTCCCCAATCAAAACTAGTGATTCCCTAGAAATACTACACACTCGTTCATGGAATTAAAATGCCAATGATAATCACCATCAGAATCAACAACTACAACACCATAATCTTGCTTACACAAATTCATCTAATTGTCAAAGTCAATAATTTATCTCACATAATGCAGCAAGATGTTGGTTGCATTGTGGGTATGGATACAACATAGTAACCCTAGCTGTACAAAGGATCACCATCTCCAGAGCCACTCCACTTAATATGACATTAGAACTTAGTGGATACCAAGAAATACCTTTGGAAAATAAGTGGGAATGATCAAAATAGGTTTAAAAGAGGGGAAAAAAATCCATTGGTTGAAACACACCTCAAAGTATCAAAGAGATATCTAGAAGTATCCAATTCAAAATGCTCTCAACTCAATAGAATACCACTTATCTTTAGAAGCATCAACTGTGCATAGAATTTTAGAATAAGAAAAATCGTAACCAATGACAACAAATAACAAAAGCATGCCAAAGGGATAACGAATATCCATAAAGCACTCATACACCCAAATAAGAAACAACAAGTAAACTATACTCTTTGCTTTTTTTTTTTTCAATAATGTTCCTTTTTTTCCTGTTGATACGTAAAGGGAAGAGGGGTTCGTGGGGCTCATCAGTCTCCCTTAGCACTCAAACCAATAGGTTCATCCTAGTAATATTTTTCTTTATCTAAAGAAATGAACACACAAACCAATCATTGAACAATAGGGATTGGACATATGAATCTGACAAGAGGTATACAAAGTATATAATATAGGAAATTATCCAGCAGAGTTACCACTTGGATTGGCTCTATAATCCTCTAATATGACAAATGAAAACACAATAGGAAAGGGTGGTCCCAGCCTCAACAAATACAACCAAATCCAATTATCATATATTAGGTTCAGTTAGTTAAATCCTTTTTGTGACAACTCTAAGAAATACTTAAATAGGTCCAACTTTGAAACTGACATAACACTTGCTGGGTCTATCAAGATTAAGCCAATCCACTTAGAACAGACCTGTCATTAATATGAGATACTGAGACTCCCTGTTTCTCCGATTTTATCTTTCCTTGATAAGCACGCCAAGCACCCCCAAGGACCACATTGCATCCAAAATGAAAGATTTGCAAGACCAAAAAGCTCATCAATTCCAACTTTCTAAAGTAACTAGGATGCCATCACAAATGAATATCCATCTAAACTAATTAACTAACACTCATTGGCATGTGGTCCTATGGTACACTAAATGAGATCTGAACCAAATATTCAGCAGAAACATTTACTCTTTATTTTGATAAAAACCAACTTGAATTACCGAATGATATACAAGCCTTTGCTGAAACATCGATTATGTCAGTCACCTATTCGAGGACCTATAGGCATCTAGCTCTTTACATAACCAAATGACCAACAGTAATATCCTTAACTGTACAAAGAAAAAGCAAATGCATCTACTAATCTCATTAGTTTATGATAACTGCAAGACCTATAGGCATCTATTAATCCCATTAGTGCTTAAACTTTCAGGATGATCCACTGGTGCAAAACTAGGAGGATTTCACAATAATAGGTGAAATAACCACTTTGATTGCCCAGTCTCTTAGTTTATGATACTAATATTTTCAGGCCACCTTCTGTTGTTCTTAATGACATTGTTCATTTTGTAGTTCTTTTAACTGGATTCTGCCCCTTGACTCCCTTGGTCGAGGCTCCAGAACAGAATATAACACTTGCCAAGATCATTCCAAAAACTTGTTGGAGAAATGCTTCATAGGATTGCCTATGCTGATATTACTGTCAAGTTCTTTGGTGTGAAGATGCACAAAATCACATCTTCTTGCACTGCTACACAACTTGGTCTAAAACAAGCTCTTTAAAATCTTTAATGGGCTGCTGGGGTATCCCCAAACATTGAAAATTTTCTAATTACTAGATCATTGGGAGGTAATAGATGACTAGGAGGCTACTGATAAGGAAAAGATTCCCAGAGATTTTACAGATTTCATTGGAGAGAGAAATTTAACTAGCACGTATCTCTAAAAAATGATTGTTTTCTCACTTTCTTTCAGTTTCAACATCAAGAGTCTTTGTGTGGTTGTATGCAGCAAATTATGCCAATAAGTGGGGCAGAACCCCATAGCAATAAGATTCTAATGCCCTGAGCTGCCTATTCGAATCTACAGTCTCAAGTCAATATCGTAGCGTTCCACTCAATGATGTTAACAAGTTATGAAAAATTAAAAGCACATCACTTTAATCCAATTTAGCCCATACACCAAGTAAGACTATATCCCTCAATCATATCTAAAATAAGCACCATTAAGAATTTAAAAACCATTGTAAATAAAAGATCATAAGTGTGAGGTTGTAGGGGAAACCCCCTAACAAATGAGAAGAGACCATTGAGTCCACCAATTTGAGAAACAATTCACTTCCCATATGGACATTTGATATTGATCTTATAACCACATCATAAGGAACTGAAGTCGGCCATAGAACGAAAGCACCAACAATTCCAAGGATGGAAGTTTTCGGACTTCCATGACTGGTGCAGAGATAGAAAACAACGCATAACCCTAATTCCAATTTCAGAATGATTATGCGTGACCGAAGTTTAAACAAATCGGGAAATGAATGCTATGACCCAGATATCAACCAGTCATACAGAAACAAAATTTGAATCAAAATTCGCAATTGCGCAATCAGAAAAACATTTATAAATTGCACGAGAATTAAAGAAAATCAGAAAAGAAGAGGAAAAACTTACCAATTACGACCGAGAACTTCCTCGGCACGATAACCAGTGACAAGCTCGAACACAGTATTGACGTATATGATAGGATGGTCGCGCTCCAAAGCATCAGTAACCACAAATCCACAAGGAGCCGTCTGAAGCAAGCTTCCTACAGGAAAGGGAAGAGGACCGCCATCGTTGAGCAGAAATCCCTCTTCGTCTCCGCTCGCATCCTCCGAATTGCTATCCCACTCCATTCGCGTATTTATTCAACCGATCTCTTCAACCCATGGCATTCGTACACCGCCACGATTTTTTAGAACCCCAAAACCTAGACTTGTCAAACCGCAGATCTCAGAGAGATACAGAAGGGGAAGAAGACGATTGAGTGAAGGAAGAAGTGTTACCGAGGGCAGTGAGGAAGGAAGAACGAGTGGTGGGTGAAGCTCGGGAAATTAGCAACAGAAGAAGAAGCGATCAGAGAGAGACAGAGCGCCTCGGCGTTTGGTTAAAAATTAAAAATAAAAAATGTGAATCGGGTTTGGATTGAGAAGGGGATAGGTGGAGAGGCGGTGGGCACATGGGTTCAGCTGAGTGATGTGCTCAGTGCGCACGATACGTGTACGTCTGCCAAACCACGTGCTTGTTCCGGTCGATTTCCTTCCAAGCAAAGCCTTGGTCACATTAATATTTCTTATTTTACAATTATTTCTAACTTATTTTAATTTATTAAAAT
Source organism: Dillenia turbinata (assembly GCA_037126225.1). Lineage (NCBI taxonomy): Eukaryota > Viridiplantae > Streptophyta > Magnoliopsida > Dilleniales > Dilleniaceae > Dillenia > Dillenia turbinata. The sequence continues at coordinate 9,963,882 of JBAMMX010000003.1, read as the reverse complement.
TTAATACACCACGTTAACACTATATAAACATTTAAATTTCTTTAAATAAAAATAATTCTTAAATAAAACCATAGTACTTTTATATAATACTAACATGGTATTTTTTTTCACCATAGATATTCAGAATCATATTTTGATTAATCTGATTTAAATATTTATTAAAATCCTATTTAAATAACAAATTTTCCTAAATAATTTTTTTCATTTTTAAGTTTTAAACATAAAATTTGATCAAAAGATTTAACATTCTATCATACTATATTAATTATTCGTTAATAATATGATATCTAAATGATTAAATAAATTCTTTTAACTAAAAATAATTCTAATATAACTAAAAAAATACAAAGATTAATTGAATTTTTAATCTACAATTAAGGCATTGTATATGCTTAAACTTTGATATTAATGCGTTTACTTTAATTGCTCCATCACGTCACGGGCTACTTTAAGCTTAATAAATGAATAAAGCAAATTAAAAGGAAAAATCAACCCACAATAACTAGTTTTTTACTTGTGATAAATTTACCATCTTAAGAAAATGCCACACATAATTAAAATATAAACAATTTAAGCATAAATAAGCTATAAATGCCTATATTTTTTATATTGTATTTTTCAAGTATGGATAATTAACAATCGACAACATAAATAAAATTAACTTAACAATAAATTTTTTTTTTTAATAAACTATTAATATCCGATTATGTCTCTATCATACACAAAAATTAAATCTAAAATCCTATTAAAATATATTAATGTCCAAACATTGCAAGTATCGCTGGATTGACTCCAATTTGCATTAACTTATAGAATGGATTGACGGGGACCATGGTCATGTTAACTAATATCCTCACACAATGTTTTCACTAATTCCACAAAATTATAAACATGAAAAATAGATTAAAAAAACTCCTAAGTAATTTTATGAAAGTTCGAAATTGACCCAAAATGGAAAAAATTTTCTTAAAACAACCTCCGTATAAAATATATTCTAAAAATGATTTAAATTGATCGAGTTTAACTCGACCAACATTGTTCATAGGTTGGTCGAGTTTTCAAAACTTGATCAATATTGTTAAATTCGACCAATTTATGAATAGTGCATTAATGGTGTTGATCGAGTTTTGAAAACTTGACTAACATCTAAAAAATTATAAATTGAATTTTTTTTCTTTTGAAGATTTTTTTAAGAATTTTTTTTATTATTATTATTTTATCAATTTCGTGTATTTCTCTAATTTTATTCCTAGTGGAAATATGTTGTCGTAAAGTTAATGGTAGTTGATCGTAGCGGAGGGGCTTGCTCCCCCCCTTTTTTTTCCCCCCGGGGGGGGGTTTTTTACTTTTGAAAATGGATTTGATCGATCATCTCAGGTCCATAATCATGAAATCCGAATCCTCTACCCTTTTTATTAACTTTTTTAATTGAAAAGGTACCCTGATTTAAATTAAAAACAAATTATGTTAAGAGTAATATCAACAAATTAGAAAATGACAGTAAAATTATTGGCTTAGAATTTTTATCATAATATACCAAATTTTTCTCTTTGTAGGAATATCTGAATAGTAAAGAGTTACTCTTTAATTATCTTTCTTGAGATTTAGTATTCGAACTTCATGTATGTATATATTTTTACGATTTTTATGATTCTTATTTAATAAAAAAATATCAAACTTCTGTTGTCAACACATATTACACCTTGATTTATTTATGTATACCACTATTGGTATTTTTGAAATAGGAGACAACCACCAAAATCAAAATGAAATTGAAAGAGTTGTGCCCTTCCACAAGGGGCTTAGAAGTTGTGAATTACTTTTGGTAAATATTAGATAAACTGAAAAATATTAATGATAAATGAAACTAAACTAAAGTTTTATTTTAGTATTTTTAATTTGTTTCAATTTATTTCAATATAATCATATTAATTTGTAATATTTTTAATTTAAATAAAAACTTTTTAAAGAAAATATAAATCATTACAAGTCACTAAATCTTATTATATCGACTTTTGCCTTAAAAATCTTGTTTGTTTTCAATTAAATACAATCTCAATTTTTTCAAATGGGACAAAATCATTGATTATTATAAATCCTTCTCAATTTATTGTCCATGTTTTGAAACTTTAAATTAAACCTATTATTAACTATTTAATTAGAACTTCTTTACCACAATATGTTATTTTGTCATGAGAATATCATTTATTAAATTCATCTAAATTATTATCCAATTTTCATATATATATATTTTACTAATCTATGCAAAAGTCTAACAAGCACTACACCTGTATTTTTCTGAAACTTTTTAAATAAATAGAATAAAATTGGTATAGAATAGAATAAATAGTATAAAATTAGCATAATCTATAAATAAATAAATAAATTTAGACAAAATTCATGATCTGAGGAGTCATAAAAGCCACTAAATCCTTGTACCTACGGACAATATACTTCTTTTTTTTGTTATATCAAAATTTTAATTCGAAATTATTTAATTGAAGATTATAATCATTAAGCTATATATTAACTCTTGCACAACAATAGGCTGATGAGGTAATATATCTCTTGCCAAACAATGGCGGCCTCAAAATTTTTTTTAAGATGTTAGATTTTAAAATTTTTATTAAATATATAATATAATAAAAAATTTTAAAATTGAAGAGAATAAGTTTAACTTATTTTTCATGGTTTATATTTAAAAATCACGTACATCATTATCAATGAAAAGATATTCTAAACTTTTGAGGTTCATGCCACCCGTAGGCCCTTTGGGCCACCATTTTTTTTTTTTTTTTGAATTTTTATTGATTAATATATAAATTTTATTTGATTAATTTAATTTAAATATTATAAAATTTATTTTAGAGGATAATTTTTTTATTTTTTTTTTCTATTTTAAGGTTTGATTTAAGAAGATAAAAGTGTCAAATCAAATCACTTGACTTAACCTAATAGTGTTTGGTGATTGGGGCCACCGTTGCTTGGACTGTTGCCGGGATCCGTCATTGCAGGGCGATGGGCCCTAATGTTTGGTTTTTTGTTTTTCTCATTGGCACTTCCTCGCGACTGAAAAACATATAATTACAATACAAATAAATCAAGAGACATGTGACCATATTCTTTTTTGAACTTAAGATTTTATCTATTTAAATTTTTATATACCTCCATAACACTAATAAATATTTTTGATAACTTTCTTTTCATTTTATTTAATTAAGAGAGTAATTCTTTTTTTAAAGTGACATATTCGTAAAATTAAACCCTTCCTACTTGCGATTAAGCGATAATTATTTAACGTTATCTTGTGTATATCATTTTTGAATTAGTTTTGAGTGATTTAATTAAGTGTGATAATGGTTGAGTTGAGAATATAAAAATTGAAAAGTAGTGGTCATGATTTTTTTTAGTGTGGTATTTTTTGTAAAATTATAGGAATAATAGTATAATTGTTCAAAAAATAATAGTAATTATTTAAATTAGAAAATTTATTATGGGTGAATATTCTGAAAAATTAAGAAAATAAATAGACTCAAGTCACGGTTATTTTCCTTTATAAAGGTGAATTTTTTTAATATAAAAGAAAGAAAAATGCTAAAGCCATTTTCATAACTTTCAAAAAGATTAACAGTATGTTTGAAAGTTTAAAAAAAAAAATAGATTAGTTAAGTGAAAAAATAAAAGAAGATAAAATTATAATTTTTTTTATTTTATTTAAGAGTTTTATGAAAAAAAAAAAGAAAAAAAAGATTTATTAAGAATAAAAATTTTTAGTTTTGATTTTTAAAAGATATTTTTAAAATATAAAAATATTTTAATTTTAATATTTTTTTATTTCTTTTTACTTTTAAAAGAAAAAAAATTTTAAATTAAAATTCTTCCCTTTTTTCGATCTTTCCTTCCAAATATTCCAAATATTAAGAAGATAATTTTCCCTCTCCTGTCATGTCCTGAACTCGACCTCGTATTTAATGCAGTACGATGTGAGATGTCCTTTTACAAGAATCATTAATCTCAGCTGGATTTTTTATTATTTTTTTTTAATTTGTCTAAAAAATGTGCGCTTTGGACTCTCTCGCTGCTCTCTTGAGTTTGATTCAGTCCTCATGGCAGTGGTAGGGTAGCTACTTACTAAAGACCCAAACACAATCACGTTCCGGGTACAATCTCAACTCTTCACAGGGAGAGGGAGACAGGGAGGGGAGAGAGAGAGAGAGAGGAATGGATTCTTCAGTGCTCGTAGGGCTGCATCCTAGATCTGCCATTTCCATGGCCACTTCTGGTTCCGAATATTCAACCTTCAGATTCCCAAGGGGTACTATTTCTTTGCACCGAGAATACCTTGGTTTCGTTTTTTCTTGATATATATATATATATATATATATATATATATATCAACATTTTGGAAGTTTATTCGTGTCTCTGTAATCAATGATCATTTTAGGCATTTTAGAATGTGGGTTTCCTTGAACAAGATATTTCGTGCAAATTTGTTCTTGGGTTTCCTAAACAAGATTTTAGTATAAATCTTTCTTCACGGGTTTCCCGAACAAGATCACTAGATTTGACCCGTGTTCCTAATATTTGATTTTAAGTCGCGATCAGAAGATTATTACTTTGAAAGCAAGGATTTGGCATGTTTGTACATATTAAAATTGTTGAATTTCTTCCCTGCTGGTTGGTTTCCTCATGCTTAGAGAAGTTCTTTATCTTGTCTAGGCATAGAATCCCTTAACACTGAAACATACCCAAGTTGTAGCATGCATAATCAGGTGCTTCTCAAGATATTCTTCTCAGTAGATGACTTTAGGCGGACTTTGTGTATTATATACAAATAGTTGAATATTTTGTGAAAAGAAAAGAAATAGAAAATAGGAAAAGGAAAAGGAAAAATAGAATAGAGGATTAACGTGCAGAGGTAGAGTGGTGGCCTAATGGAAAGGTACCATACATGTGGGTTTTGGAAAGAATATTTTGTTTGATGTTAAGTATGTTGTCTTTATAAAAAATGAAAGTTGTTTATGGTTACAGTGTCAACCGGGAAGTGCTCCTCTTGGGGTTCCACTTGGTGTTCACTGTGGTAGAGGGTAATCCTCTCCAATGCAATACATCATTCATCTTTGGTAATATATTTGAATGTTTATTGATTTCTTCTGTGACAGTGAGATGTTAGAATGCCATGTTACTTTGTTTCGATTTAAGAGACTTCAGATACTGATCAATGTTAAAACTTCTTTTGATTATTCCGTTTGCTTTGATCTAATTGCTTACTGATACATTCCTTTAATCATGAACTCTTGATTGCCATTCTTTACATGCTTGAAGGTGCATATATAAATTCATATATTGTTTACTCTTGTGGCCCACCTAAGTGTCCCATTCCACGTTCCTCACTGCATGAGTTCCTTTCTCTAAGTGTGATATCATTAATAATGTCCTTTCTCTTTTTCTTTTCTCCAGCTGCAGTATAATAATATTCCAATTGTGGGTTTTGTAGGTTCTCTTAATGCATTCCAAGTTTTGTCATGCAGATCAAGGAACAATTTAGAAAAGTGCAATGTTGTGAGTTCTCAATGTCATCTTATAAAGGATCACCTCAGCAGATCAGCATTTTTTCCAAGATGTAATAGAACATGCAATGTTGTGAGTTCTCAGTGTTATCTTATAAAAAATCAGCTGGGCGGGTCAGCATTTTGTTGGAGATGTAATAGGACATATCTTGTCAATGCAACCTCTGGTAACCCGTTAGAATTGGGGCCTGGAACTTATAGTTCCAATAGCAGTTGGAATTCTTTGAAAAATTCCTTGAATGCATTCTATAGGTTTTCACGGCCGCACACGGTTATTGGCACAGTTAAGTCATTATTTAATTGTCTGGATCTTGATATTGATACATGATATGAAATTTAATGAAATTTCACTATTATTGTTTTGTCACTTTCTTTTCTGAAGTTTCTTCTTAGTTGCTTAAAGACTTAACAGTTACTTTCTCTAGCAGGCATTGAGCATAATATCAGTTTCTCTACTTGCAGTGGAGAAGCTATCAGATTTTTCTCCATCATTTTTTGTTGGGTTACTAGAGGTATTTCCCTTTATCTCTCAACTGAATTCAGCTTAGTGATCTCCATACTTGGTTGCTTTTCTCACTAATTAACCTACCTTTTTTTCCAGGCTTTAGTTGCTTCTCTTCTGATGAATATTTACATTGTTGGTCTAAATCAGTTGTCTGACATAGAAATAGACAAGGTAGACTTTTTAATTCTTGTGTCCAGTATTAACCTTTCATATTTTCTTGCATTGTATAAATATATCTTGCTAAGATTATGATCCTACTCATCCTCACAAATCCCCGTCATGATTTTACGGTAGAGGGAAATAGTAAACTTGCTCATTTATAATACAAGAAACTTGTGGTTGTGGCATCTGGTAGTGGTTGCAATTGCTGTAAGTTATAGACCATAAATCAACAAACGATATGGAACAATCAAATTGTATGTTTGTCTTTCTTTATGGTTGTTTACATGTTTGTGTATGCCTTATACTGTATTAAATATGTTAACAATTTCTATATGCTTTTATTTGGTGGTTTTGCAGATGTAACCAAACCTATTTCCTTAATACCAACTCGATTGGTTCCATTTCATCCTTATTGTGTTAAAATATGATTATTTCCTTCTCTCATCTTAATATACTTGTGATTCCTGTTCAGGTTAACAAGCCTTACCTTCCACTAGCATCAGGAGAATATTCTGTCAGAACTGGTGTTCTGATCGTTTCAGCATTTTCCATCATGGTATAGAAGAATTACAATCACTTGTGAAGTGATAAAATTAATTGTTTTTGTACTCACTTGTAAAAATCTAGAATCGGTTACCAAGATATTGTTAAACTCTGAACACAAATTCCTCAAACGCTTACACCTTGTGAACCTTATAGTCAAAAATGCTTTGTGGGACTAGCAAGGTGGATTATATTTTCTGAAGAGATAAATTATGGAATTTGGTTTTGGCTGTATGGTGATTTTTTCTTAAAATTTCTTTTGCTTTGTTTCATATCAAAGGATACAATACTAAGATAAACGAAAAGGAAAACTAGGTACAAACTTAGCAAATAAATTATTGTTTCCTTCCTTCCTTCCTTTTTTTTTCTTTTTCTTTTAAAGGGAAAATACGTTGATCCAAACTTGCATAATCAAATACAGATTAAATAAAATGAAACTTCTCTAAGAACATGTTATAAATTATGATCATCTGATTATGCACATCATTGTTGAATTTCTTACTGGGATGTGCACTATCATGTTTCTTTGTGCAGAGCTTGTGGCTTGGATGGATTGTAGGGTCTGGGCCACTATTATGTGCTCTTTGTAGTAGCTTTTTGCTAGGAACTGCATATTCAATTGATGTGAGTTGCTTTTCTTATTGCAATAATTATCATTGCTATTAATTAACATAAAACTTTATTATTTTCTTCAAATAGCCAGGCTGTCTATGGTGGGTATGTTGATTCTACGTTTGTTCAGTTGAATATCCATATATAGGAAGACATTAGAGCATGTTTGTGTCTAAATGTTGTGACCAGATTTATGTCTATGCATAGTTGTTTCCTTATGATTTTACCTTAACTTGGTGCCTTCATGAAAATCCTTTGAATTTACACTTTCTTGTTGTCATCCTTTGTCTGTTTCCACAAAATCCCAATATTTGGATGGTTGCATGTGTAACATCTGCGGTGTAGGGGAGTAGCATCTTTTCCTGACTGCTAAATTGGCCCAGTAAGTTATGGTGCATAATCGATATCACTTGGAATGACAAAAGACTTATTGACCCCGCAGAAATGAACCCCTGAATAAATTATACAACGAAATTGGAGGATCTTAAACTCTAGCTTTTGATTTAGCAGGGTGATGAAAATTGTGATCTTTTTGGGAATTTGATCAGAGTCATGGGGGTTTGTTATCATAGCAATATTGTTAATTAACATATCATTTATGTATCTTTCCATGCCACTATAAAAATAGTGGAGTATAATTAAGGGATGTCCTGGGCTAAGTTACTCTCTGTAAATGGTTTCCAGATTTTAGAGAGTAGTTTCTATTGTTTATCACTAAAACAGTTAATCTTGGAGTATGGTTTCAGAGTCCTAATCTAGGAGTGTTAGCTGTTTCTAGGAGTATCCTCATTCAAGATGTCATTAAAAAAACCATTATTTCATGTAGATACCAACCACTCTCTCTCTTTCTCTCTCTCTCTCTCTCTATTCTAAATGCAATAACGGAATCAGTTCTGAAACATGTGCATAATATTTGTACTCCAAGCACTGTGAGATTTTTTTTTATTGCAATATTTATTGCTTATTAAGTTTGTTGGTACATTTACCACACTAAGTGTAATTTCTATGACCAACCAAAAATAAAAAGCAATTAAGAGTATTATTCTCTGTTTCCTGCATTTTTATGAGCTTATTGTTACTTGGTAATATCCAACTTTTCATTATTCCTCAGTTGCCATGGTTGAGATGGAAGAGATTTGCTTTTGTTGCTGCAATGTGCATTTTAGCTGTCCGTGCAGTGCTTGTTCAAATTGCCTTTTATCTACACATACAGGTATACATGTTATTTTCCCTCAAAGATCCAGTAGCTTTTGTAGAGTATATTGTTCAAGAGGTGTCATCAATTCATCATCTATATACAATGGATGGTAAACTGGGACGGGGAAAAATCTTCACCACATAACTGTAAATGATATTCCTCAGTTTTGGATGTTCTCATCTTTATCTGAGACCACGTGATCAACAGACTGTTGTTGGATGCACTACATGCTCAAAAGTCAAGAAGGGCATGGACATGCTTTTGATGTTCAATGCAGTCAACCTGCCTCTAACATGTTACGAGCATGCAGCAAAACGGTGCCACAGTTTTGTACATATTCCATGTGTAGCAGAAACTTGTTAATTTGGTTCCTGCTGTCTGAAGTGGTTAATACTCGATCAGTTGTTTTCCCTGTTAACACTCTTTTAGTATTAGCATTAACAATATTAATTTTTGTTTACTAGTTGTAGCCTGTTGTGTTGCAGACCCATGTTTACAGACGTCAAGCTTTTTTCTCAAGGCCTGTGATATTTGCAACTGCTTTCATGAGTTTCTTCTCTGTTGTTATAGCACTATTTAAGGTACCTTCTCCAAAATGCTTCCTTATAACTTTCTTTTATTTGTCTCTGGTAGTAGAAAATTTCCATTAATAAGCACCCTTGGGCAACCATGCAACCCAGAAGCACCCGGAAAAAAAAAATGGATGCTAACCTCCAGCACGGATGTATTTGGATGTGATTTCTACCCTCCATTGAAAAATGCTTCTACCTCTCTCCTCTTCTATAGTATCTGAAATAAAAAGCATGCATGAACAGAAAATTGGTAATAAAACTACAAGTATGCGAACTTTTTCCAAATGTGCAGTTGTGTACATATACAATTTTTTTAAAGATTTTTTGTTAATGCTGTTGATGAATGTAAAATCAAACATAGATGGAAGTGCGAAACTAAATTGTATGAAGAAAAATAGAAGAATTGAGTACAGGCTTTATCTGTTTCTTTGCTCAACATAGTGGATTTTCGCTTTGTCCTTTGATTGTTTCATTGCATCCAGCATCAATGTTCTCCTAGCACATTTTTAAAATTATTCTTCTGGGTAAATTTATCTTTCTCCCCTTATGGCTTTCCTTCTCCAGCTTTCATATCAGAACCCGTTATGTCTAAGATATAAATAATTAAAATTTCTTATTCCCGATTGTGATTTGGGATGTAGCCTGATGACACTGAGAAGATAAGTTATTCATGAAAAGTGTCTGAATATGTTCTTTTGGGCTTAACTGCATTCTGTTGAACATGTTAGTATCAGATTTTACTTGTTCTTTCTCTTCTTTGCGGTACTTTTGGCTTTTCTAATTTACTTGTAATTTCTTTAGTTTCGATGACTGAATGTTGAACATGGAAATTTCTTCTGGGCTTCCTGTGGTTGCTTTACAATATAAACGGTGGATGCAGTTAAAAGCTAGTTGTGTTCATGTGTTATGTGTAGGATGTACAGCTATACCTGCATCCACTGATTCATGTTCATTAAAAAAAGCATATGATATTCATCTTATGTTAGTAAAATGAGTGGAATTTCTAGGCGTTGCATAGGACACTCGCCATGCCATAGCAGAGCAAGGTGACAAGAGATATAAAAAGTTGGCAAACATGGTTAAAACTCCAAATCAAAAGATCTTAGCCATGAACTATCAAGAATAATGTGATTGGTTTGATCCTTTTTTTTTTTCCCAGAAGAGTGAAAGCATATTCTCAATGTTACTGGAAAGAATATCGAAGCAAAATTAAAAAGAAAGAATATATGTACAAGGTGGCCAAAAATGAAAGGGAGAGAATCAGAAAAAATGAGTGAATAGATTGATTTCTCTATGCTTCCTTATTTGGAAACTGAAAGAGATTGATTTGTGTGGAAACTGAGAGAGACAGTGTATATATGACCAAGAGAAGAAGATTGACCCCTTGAACCTTGCAGCAGTTTTTTGTCTGTTTTCACTTGCCCTTCACCATGGGGGGAATGTTCAAGCCAGAAGTAAGGATGAACTCGAAAATCCAAACCAGGGACTATAATATAGATCTTGGGATCTCATAATAAAACATGCGATAAACAATGGTTTTTCCCTCTTGGAAAACAACATTGTTCAGAAAGGCAAACACTCTACAGAAGAATCCTTCTTAGCCATGAGCATGGTTCTGCAGAAGCATATTGTCTTATTGTCTTGGCAAGTGATGGAAGTGCATTTGACAACAATTCGTCAACTATTGTTGTAATGATCTAATTTATGATCAGCAACTCTAGACCTAACAATAGTTTGGACTCAAGTAAACTATAGCATCAACAAGTAAAACCAGATTTGTAATTGTGGAAAATGTGTGGATTCTTCTTATTATATAGTTCGAAAGTATTCGTCGTTCAAGTTTGCACTATAAACATAATTATTGCATCCATTAAAAGTTTTAGATCAATTCATTGTTTTGCATTCTGTCATAATAGAAGGTCCCAAGTCCAAAACTTAGCGGGCTCCTTTAACCCTCTATATTAGTCCATGTGGGACCCTCCTAGTCATCGGAAGCCCACACCTGGGGTGTTAAGATATAAAATAATGAAGATACATTTTCCATGGGTCTAAAGGTGGGAAGCAATTGGCTCCAATACCTTGTGATTGGTGCTGTTTGAAGCTGTTCTGTTCTCCCCCATGTAAGTTTAACATTTATTAATCAAACCTGATTAATTTAACATGTAAGAACTAACTGTATCATATGGTTATGTATGCTCCCTTAAATTATAACTTGCTAACTGCTGTGTTCTAATACCTGTATTGAATCCACTATTGTTTCTTGAAGGGGAAAACTGGAAAAGTGGAACATCAAGGTCCTACTGGTTACAATTATCCCCCTTTTCTTATAGGGGGATGCTAAACAGATCTGCCACTAGACATGCAAATTGACACCTCATTCATGTGGTCAATTAACGTAAAATAGGTGGCCCCATGGTGGGCCGGATTCTGTGTCATTTTGGAACATTAAAGTCTACTATAATCCAGGTCAAGGTTGTGAAATTTTGAAAGTGTCTTCCTAAAATCATGGCAGGAAACTCTGAAAAGGTGAATAAAGGGAAAATTGGTTTAACTAAAGAATAGCAAAGGCTTCTTTCTCCTCCTGTGGTCCTGTTTCCCTAGAATGAAATTCTTAAAGTCTAGATAATTTTAATTAGAGAACTAAGAAAACTTAGGATAAGTTTGTTGTGTGCATGTTTGCATTTAATATTGGTCCCCGCAGGCACTAGTTGATTGATAAAACATTTATATTCAGTTGTGAGATATTAGATTATTGACAAATTAATTTATCAATTTTCATATACACTTGGGAGCAATCGGCTAACACATATAGTTGAAATTTTATGTAGGATATACCTGACATTCATGGAGATCGGATATTTGGGATTCGATCTTTCACAGTACGTCTAGGTCAAAAACGGGTACAATGTCCCCCTCCATATGTGGTTTCTTTGCTATATACTTCATAAGTGCTACACTTAGTAGTATTTATTTGTTTATCTTGGGCAGGTATTTTGGATATGCATTGCATTCCTTGAAATGGCTTATGGTGTTGCCATCTTAGTTGGAGCAGCCTCTTCAAGCCTTTGGAGCAGATCTATTACGGTAACATGTTATATTTGTCTAATCTAAATTTGGGGCTATGGGCCTCCCATAGAGTTTTCTGGTTTTAAAGGGATTAGACTGAAAGTGCTTGGCTAGTGGTGTCATCGTCTTTGTTCTCTTTTTCTAAAATCCATCCTCATTTTCCTTGTAGATTTTATGTCTTGATTAGTTTACTCAAGTGCTTTCATGAACTTTTTCATCTTCTGTTGTGAATTTTTGCAAAAGCTTTCCTGAAATTTCAATCTTCTTTGAGAAAAACTATAATGGGAACATTTCAAGGTAGAAATGTTACTTCCATGGTATTTCTCCTTTCTCTCTGCTTGGTTAAACTCAAACACTGGGAGTGAATTTTAATCCCTGAAATTTTGTTACTTTTGGCAATAACAAAGTAAATTAAATGAATAAATTTTAAAGTGCCTTTCTCTTTATGATGTAAAAAATTAATCATTTAAAAATGAATTTTCTATCTTGTTTATTTAATTCTTTTTATTGAACTCTAAGGAAAATAAATATTAGATTATTTTTTTTTCCTGCTAGCATCATATTATGTTCATATAACTCACAACAGAGCACTTCTTTATAAATTATTATTGGTAATATTTTTGTTACTAATAAATTACTCACCTGAACAATTTAACTCCCCATAAATTTCTTTTCTTTTTTTTGGGGGGGGGGGGTGGGGGAATTGTTAAACGAACACTTTTAAAGTGGGTAAAATTGTAAGGGGGTAATTGTTTGGCCCCCTTCCCCTCCTACCTCAAATGTCTTTATTCTTATGTGGTTATATGCCCCTGAAAAGAGGCTAATACTTCAGGATTTCAACTTCATCTGGCATTTGCATTGCTACAGGTAGTGGGACATACTATCTTGGCTTGGGTGCTCTGGGATCATGCCAGATATGTTGATCTCCACAGCAAAGAGGCAATTACATCCTTCTACATGTTTATATGGAAGGTAAAGAAGGAAAATAGATTTTGGTTGGGACAGCTTGATAAATTTTTGGTTCAGAGTGGCGCATTTTGTTGTTGGAATGGACACAAAAATTGCCATCCATTGCTTAAAATGGAAAGGCAAACTATGGATGCAGCATACTATAAAGATTTTAAATGCAAGTCTCCTTTGCTAGTTGTGTTGATTATTTATTTATTTATTTATTTATTTTGGCTAGTTGATAGGGTAGAGGGCACAACAGTATAGCTACCCCCGTTAGGCGTTACCAGGAGGGCCTCACTCAAAGTAGAATGCAGGATTTAAGCCTGCCCTTTGGGCGAGCCTGTAACACAGCCCCCACAAAAGGGGGCCCCGTGTACAAGTTTTCATTCGGATAGAGCGTTTATGGCATCATAGGAATTGATACCTCTTCAACTTCTCTAATTCCATCAAAAGCTTTCACGGTTGCAGATTTTGTTGGTCCTGATTGATATGGTTATTTTGTTTCTTGCAGCTCTTTTATGCAGAATATTTTCTCATCCCACTTGTGAGGTAAACATACGGCAAATAACTCCCATCGACCTGTTGTAAACATTCTGTACTTTGACACTAATATCTTTGACAGGGGGATATTTCAATTATTTCAGTGTATCAATTGCAAGTAAAGTACATGTGCTTTCTATACTATGTTCGAAAAATGGCTCTCTAGGAGTTGTTGTTGCATCATTTCACTTAAACCCTTGTCAGCTAATTTGCATGTACATAAATTTCTGCATACAAGCATAACTGGGATACATTTTATCTCCAAAAGAGATGGTATAAACAAGTTTATTTCGTTGGGATATTCATTAGAACTTGTATTTAATATATTGAGCGTGCAACTTCCTCACCCTTGAAAATTTTTCACACAATTGTACAAATGAGTTTATATGTTACATTTCTTGGCACAGTTTTAGTACCAAACACAAGGAAACTAGGATACATAGGCACAATATCCAGTCTGGACGCAAAAGTTATATGAAATTGTTCTCGACATAAATCTAAACACCTTTTAGAAGGCCTGTTTTGAGGTGGTACTATTAGGACTGATCTCTTAAATCTATCATCTTAATTCTTTTTTCATTTCATAATAATAATAAAAATAAATTAGTTCATGAATCATGCTTGCTAGATAGTTATCTAATGTTTGGGGTCCCTCGGGGACAGCATTTCCATCTTGATTGCATTTTCTTGTACCAAAAAGAAAGAAAAAAAAAAAGGAAAAAAAAAAAACACACGTTTGGGATTGTCGGCTGGGAAAACTTTTTAACATTGTGAACACTAAAGATTGAACTCTCGAATGAGGTATGCAAAGCAATAGGTGGCATAGTTGATCATTTCTGCATTTTTCTACTTTCTTGCTCATAGCTTTGCTCGAAGCGGCTATATAAAGTCTCCTGGAGAAAAGGTAGGACCGAGACAAATGCTACTTTTATTTAGGGTTCTTAGTTTGCTTCATTTTTTGTTGAAGCGCATATCATTTTGTGGCATTTTGTAGTTTGCTTCATCCACCATGCGCTCTGCCCCACTCTATCTAAGCACAAATACATGGTACTCATAAATTAGGGTATTGATCGAAAAATGCTCGTAATGAGCAAGTACTTTTGCATTACTTTTTGATCACACTCTTAGGCTAACATAGTTCTAGAACTCTTCTCATAGAGAGAAATTTTAATTTTAACTTAAATAATGAAAAAATTACCCTATTTGATAAATTTTCTTTTTTTCCCCTTCCTTATGAATAAGATACCATAATGAAAAGGAATTTTCAGGATGAATTTGGGAGGCTACTTGAACATCATCTGCAAACTTATTTTTTGCAAAATTATAATGTAAGAGTTCTTTTTTCTATGCATAGTGCAATTTTTTTATCCCAAAAAAGGGTAAAAATTGAATCTCAAAAATTACTTAATAATTTTAAGCTCAGATGCAACTTTTTCTCATATGCTTGTTCTATGCATATGGTTGGCGGTGCGTGTGCTCACTCAATGAGTTGGCTTTGTGGTTACTATGTATTTGATCGCCCTCTTAAATTGCAAGTGTCTTAAATATGTATGAGTTTCACTCAAATTTGTAAATAATGAAATGAAATAATTTATTTGTGAGTTAAATGGAGTTACAGTTGCTTAATCTGCTCAATGTAGCATCTCTTATGTATAAAAAAGAAATATCTTTAATAATCTTTTTTTTCAATAAAAGAAACTTTAAGTTTAAAGTAACAGAATAATCATCCGAGGTAAAGAACTCTTACTCAAATGTCTTTTTTCAGGATTTAGTGTTTGAATTTTCGTGAACGCTTGTATTTTTATAATTTTCGCAATTTCTATGTAATAAAAAAAGTTATAGAATAATGAGTAATATCTATATGATCATAAAATAGAATAATTTCATTATTAGAAGTTAAATTTCATCTCTAAAAAAGGTTAATTTAACGTATAATCATCAAATTTTTTGAGGGTTACATATGTTGCAAGAATTGTAGAAATATACGTGTTTACAAAAATTTAAATACTGAATTTTGAGAAGAAATTTGAGTAAAATCCTTTTATTCTTGGGGTGTTCTTACAAACTCATAATTATCAAATTATTTCTCATTTTTTTTTATTATTGGTATCAAAAATTATATTTTAACTAATTTAATTCGATCATTTGTATGGATTCTATTTAGAGGACAGTTCTTCCAGCGTAGTCAAATTTTGAATCTGAAATTGGGTTAAAAGTTATAACATCTTATTTCACTAAATCGATTGTCTGTTGGTATTATCAAATTATCTCTATTTATAATGAAATAACATTTACACGTATAATGTGATGCAATTAAATTTTCTATTAAAAATGGAAGCCGAAAGGGAAAATTGTATGAGTTGGGCATGGGCGGTTGCATTGCAATTGATAAAATCCAACATTTCAAAAGTTTTGACTATTTGAGCAAGTTGCTCCTTTTGTTAATAGATCAAGACAAATATGGTTCCAAATGTCTTTATTCCTTCTCCTTTTATTTGATTCTCTCTCTGCCCCAAAAGGGTTTCTCACTTCCTCTTTCAAATATATGTGCCAATTTTTGCTCATACACTTTTTTTTTTTTGGGTAATTTGGGAAAAAGTGCAATGTACCCTTTGGAATTTGGGCAATTCTCAAATTAGCCCATGAAGTTCAGAGTTTGGCACTATATATATATATATATATATATATATTTAGGTTTTTGCAAAATTAGTCATGTATAAGAATTAAGTTAATGATATGAAATTCAACACAAAATGGGTAAATTTGTCAAAATCTAAAGATAAGGAGACTACTTTGACCATTTAAAGTTGAAGAGCAATTTGAAGGTCATATGGACTTAATATTTAAGGGGTAATTTTGGTTTTTGATAATTCATAGATGATTGAATCATATAATATAGTAATATTCTCTTAAATTCTTGAACTTTTGGTTCTTGTTAATATGAAGGAGAGGGATAATTTAAATCCAGAATTTTTATTAAATTTAGAGCTATTTTTTATACCCATTTGATTTGAGTTTAAATTTTTAATTAAAAATTCTTAATTTTTATTTTTTTTTTGAATTTTAATGTATATGAAATATAACAAAAAAAAAAAGTATTAATGTAAGAATTTTGAGGACAAAAGTAATTGATTGCCGCTTTATTGGTAGACTGTTGACGAACAATAGGAAGTGAAGATCATATATTACAATAATTATTTCAAATATTTATTTGTCCACAACGCCATAATAAAAGAAAATTGTCAATGTCGGAAAAGAAAAAAAAAACATTATCAGAGTCAAGATTTGCACACATGAAAATATCAAATAAAAGGGGGCTCAATCAAAAGAACCCCAAATAGTGATTTTTTAGAGAGAGTATATTAATGGATAATCAATGTAATTAGATATAATATTTAATTTTTTAATTAAATTTTGAATTTAAAATTTAAAAATAAAAAAATTATATTAAAAAATTATTTCTTAAATAGATTGTTCATAAATATCCGAAACAGATTAATTGTTATGACTCTAAATAAAAAAAAAAAAGAAAAGAATTAGTAATTTTGAGAGAGAGAGAGAGAGAGAGAGAGAGGGCAAAATGGTACAACTATATTTCACTTTTAGAAGGGGAAGAAAAAGGGTTTAGCATGTTGATGCCACTGCACGGCGGACGAGGGACGGTGACCAACACCACCTTCGGAACTATACCAAAAAAAAATATATATATATTCTTAAAATAACCTTTTCCAAAAATTTTTTTCAAAAATAACCTAGATTTATCGAGTTATGAAAACTCGATTAACATTATTCATCATTTTATAGTATTGAAGATTGAGATTGATCTAGTTTTTAAAACTCAATCAACACTGGTGATGGATTGGTCGAGTTTTGAAAACTCAACAAACCTTTTATAAAACAATAAATAATATTAGTCGAGTTTTTAAAATTAAACCAATCTAAATTATTTTTAAAAAATTTTTATTTAAGATTGTTTTAAGAATTTTTTTTTATATAAATCCGAACATATCTCCCAAACCCCTCTTATTTTTCTCTCTCCTCTTCTTTTCTACCCCTCTCACCTTCCGCAAAGTCAGACTCTCTTTTCCTTCGCCAATCATCAAATTCCCGTCCCATCTCCGAAAAAATAAAAATAGAAAAAAAAACAAAAATCATTTCATTATTATTTCTAATTTTTTATTTAATTTTCAGACAAAGAGACAAAATGGAGAAAAGATCTGAACTGAAGGCAACAGAAAATAAATAAATCTTGAAAGAGACCCCATTTGACATTTTCAATCAAAAAAGGTAAAGCTACCTGAATCTTCCATTTCTCTTAATTGTTATTCTCAATGTTTTATTAGGAAATAAATTGAAATCCGGGTAATAAATAAAAAGAGAAAAGATTTTTGGAAAAAAAAAAAAAAGAAAAAGTATAGTATATGCATGAACAGAACAGGCTGTGAATTTTGATTTTTGATTTTTGATTTTTATTATTATTTTTAGAAAAGGGAATTCAATTTTGTATCTGTATCTCTCGAATCAATTATACGGTAGTATGCGAGATGGCATTATTATTTTAATCTGATTTACAGTTCATTTTCTCTCTCTTTTCCTGCCGTTGGGGATAAGCACGCTGGCACTCATCATTCCCTCCAACCCTTCTCTGTCTCTCTCCTCTCACTTTTCTCTCTCTTTTTTTTTCTCTCTCTTTCTCTAGACTGCTAATTGTTTCACTTTTTTCTCTCTAGCTCAGCCTCTTTTTCGTGCCCCCAACTTTACCTGTTCTACGAGCTTGACCAAAATTGAAAAAAAGGGGGAAAAATTCGAAGAATTGGAAGATGTTGTAATTAATGAATCAGAAATTCGATCTGAAGAAGGTGGTGACTGATTGACGTCAAATCGAGCTTTGGGGTTTGCGGACGAGGATTTGAATCTTGGTTTTGACCGGCGGGTCTCTCTTGTAAGTAAGGTGTGTAATGTTTAAGTTTTTTTCCCCCCTTCCATCCTTTTTCGGAATTTGAAAGAATTGAATTTTCTTTAATAATTTTGTTGGGATTCGATCTGATTTGTTGTTTGATCTCAATCCGAACTCGTTTTTGCCGATCTATGATGGGTTGTTGTTTGTTCCTTTTAAAGTTTTCAGCTGATTGAAATGGAATTTCGATGCATTGGGAAGTGGGATTGTCGAAAGTTTGTTTTTTCACATTCTTAGTTTGCGGCTGATTGAAATGGAATTTCGATGCATTTTGAAGTGGGATTGTCGACAGTTTGTTTTTTCACATTCTTGAATTTCGGAGATCACTTTGATCTTCTATTTATTTTATTTTATTTTTTTGGTTGAATCCCCCAATGTGTCTGTCGGAAATTAGGAATCTAATCTGCATTTTTAGCCCCCAAAAAATTAGCACAAGGTTAGTCTACTAATTAACTTAGCATGTGAATAGTGGGAAATTCATGGAGGAATGATTTAAATGGGTACCCAGAACCCATTTATCAATTATCCTCTTGTTGGGTTTCACATATTTGTTCTTTTCTTGGAGCACATAACCGTAAAGCTTGAACCATGTGACCCAAGGCATTTTTTATGGAGCAGCCTTATTAGCTTAACTTAGCTTAATTTTTCAGGGCATTGTTGTGGAATATAATCTTCAAGTTTAGTTTTGGGTTGGAAAGTGTTGTTAGGTTGCCAGTGTTGTTGGTTGGGGGTGAACGGCTTGCTTATTTAACATGTCTGCAGTTATGAGGTTTCAAATCTCGTACTAGGTATTTTAATTCTGAAAGAAGAACAGTAAGCACCAGGAAAAAAACCCATGTGAATGAATAATAAGTGGACTCTGTGAGGGCTATATGGCATGAAGATGACTGAAAACAAGGGAAAATTTTCATGGATGGCAATGAAAAACCTTGGCCTTGAGGCCATAGGAAACTGAAATTCTATTATTCTGCTCCCAAACTAAAAAACTATATAGCATGAAGATGACTGAAGACAGAAGCTAAAGGGTAAATTTTCATGGATGGCAATGAAATACATTGGCCTCAAGGCCATGGGAAACTGGAATTCTATGATCTCGCTCCCAAACTTGGTGCTTCCTACTGTTCTCTTTTTTTTTTGGTGGGGGTGGGGGAGGGAAGATTGTTAATTTCCTTTCTCCTAATGGGAAACATAGCAAACATATTTTTTATTTGTTCCAGGTGAGAAACAGTTTCCCCGCATGCTTTAGTGCAAGATTCTTCTGAGAAAATTATTTTATAAGATTGACAAGAATATCTTCAATGTTCATTTATTTGAAACAGATAATGAAATTATGTATCATCCCTTCAAATTGCAAAGCTCCTTTCTGTTCTGCAGATGATTGAAACTGTTGTCTTGTACCTAGAACAGGTCCCTCAATAATATTAAAGACTTCAATTTTTGTTGCTGTGGGAGAGCTTTTAGATTTACTAGAAAATGGCAACTTCTAAATTTCTTTAACTATTATTTGAACCAGGGATGCCATTGTCCTTATAGCCCCATTAGAAAAGATGGAGTTTATGGAGTCAAGTTGTTCTACAGAAGTAAAAATAAATTGAGCTTTTATGCTAAAAAAATTGTTAGTTTCATGATCAAAATTCTTGTTTCTTATCCCCGAATCAGTTGAATAATGCTTGCTGGTCATATCTGTTCCTGAATATTGATTTGCTTTGATGTTGCCAGTTACAACATCCAGAGTGTTTCTTTGCTGGAGAGAACATTGGAGAAACTGATTGGTATAACACATCATGGCTGTATCTATGAGAGATGTGGATTCAGCTTTTCAAGGTGCTGGACAAAAGGCGTATCTTTTTGACAGACTATATAATAGGGCTTTCATAAGAAACATGATTTCTTCACTTATCTCTTTGCTTCTTCTCGTTTGGTTCTTTTGATGTTTTGAGTGGTAATGGATAGTTATTGTTTAGTTTTGTATGCTCTGCTGAGTGGTAGAATGAGATCTGATGGATGGTTGAAAATGATTGATGAAGTCTGTGGTTCATACCTCTATTTTTAGTCCACTTCTGCATTCATTATACTTCACTCTTCCTGATTTGGTTTCCTTGTTGCACTGGGCTAAAAATCATTGAACCTTGGTTACTTGCTGTCAGTGAATTAGAAATGCTTCAGTTACTTCTGCTGTAGAGGTTTGAACTGCACACTGATGATGTATTAAACTGTAGATGACTATATGTTGGTCATAAGAGATAGTAACAGTGAATTTTGACGTGTCTCATATATGCGATATAGGATAATCAACTCCAGGAATGGCTTTTCTGATCGAAATTCGATTTGCATCTGTGAACATATCTGTTTCATGTTCCAGTCTGTGGCTGCAAGCTTTGCAATCCACAAAACTAAACTGAGATCAGGAAGCAAGTTTTGAAGCACAAGTGGTGCATTTTATCTTTAGAGCTCTTATTTCCTTCGACCATTTTTTTTTCCTCATTAAACATGATTTGGAGATGGACTGTTTATTTGGCAAAATACAGCTTTCCAAAGCCCATGTTTTAAAAATGAAATGACCTTATGTGTTGATTTAGTTGCTTCCTCTTGAGTTCCTTAACAAATATAGTGGACTCGAAATATGGCGCATTGAAAACTTCCATCCTGTAGCTGTTCCAAAGTCCTCTCATGGAAAGTTTTTCAGTGGGGACTCCTATGTTATTTTGAAGGTGAAGTTTTTATCTACTCTATTTCTACTTATTGTAATTCTGCTTTCATTATATAAATGGTTGGCTTTTTAAAGAGGAGACCATGCTGTTGGTGTGAAATGATATCCAATTGCTTATGTTTGTTGCCTAACAATTGAAGTTGTTGTTCTATCATTTTTCTTATCTGTACCTTATTTCATTTATTGAATTTGGTTGTGTAATGCATTATATCCAAATTTAATTTGCAATTTCTTTTAATCTTTTTTTTTTTGAGTCCAGCTATAGATTATAATATTATATTTGTCGTTACAGAGTTGGATTTGGATGCATTTCTCCATGAATTTTTATTGGTAATGTTGGCCCAAATCAGTTGATACTGATCTGTGCTGACTAGTGTCCTAGCCAATGCCATCCATCAGTGTATAGGTGAATAGGCCAATTCTTCCCAATAAAAGGTGGACATCGGCCCACATAGCCAACGGTTGGCTGGTATGTCTGCAATGCACTCATGTGGAGCTATAATGGCTCATTATGGATGTCTGAAAATGCTCACAGAAGAAAATGTTTCCGGCTTGCAATGGCTTATGCCATGAGACATAGTCTGTTAGCATACCAGATGTCACCCTGTTGACCTACTATTGGTTTGGGAATCGTCTTTGGATCAAACTTATATTGGTGTATTGAACATCTGAATGATCCAGGCTATGTTGGCAGATTTGCTGTATTTCATATGTTTAGATTCAGCGATATTTGCTGCCATTTAGATGTCTGACACTTATATATGGTTGTTATAACTCGACTCTGTATTTAGACTAAGGCCATAGGCCTAATGGCCACAAAAGGGAGATTAATCCCTGTCCTGATGGTAGTATGGTAGGTTCAATAATCCCTTCCCTTATAAAGAACATAGTAATGTGTCTTTCATAACGTGTCTTAATATATACATAGACATTTCACCCAATGATTAACCCGTGACGCATATTGCCAATCAATTTAGCAATGCCATAGTCACAAATTTGTCCTTTTTAATTGCTGAAAGACAACTGTCCTTCTAGTTTCTCATGTTTTGATGCTGAAGATTATATATGCAGTTTTCTTTACTAGATATTGTTGGTAGATTATGTCTACTATCAGAGGATAACATAAAAAGTGTTTTCTTTTATCTTTTTCATTTAGGAAGAGTTATCCATGCTAAACTAACAATAGGTAGGTCACAATTCTTTTTCCCTTTTTTAATGACTAGCTGCAATTATTTATATATACGAATCTTAATTTAGATTTTGCCTCTTGTGTCACTTTTGGGCATTTAAGTCCTCATTCGATGAAGCCTGGACACTTCAAAATGGATTCCATATCTATGACCAACATGGTGTCATGTACACTGGGTAAGTTAAACCCATGTCGAACATGTCACACTTGTTGTGTGGCCTGTCCCCCTTTTTTTCACACACTTCTAGATACCATACACTTGTTAGACACTCCTTCAACATCTAGATCACACATTTCAAACAGTAAAAAGTTATTTTACATAATTATTACCAATATGGTTAGCATGTTTGTATTGTTTAGATTCATTATGAGTCTCTCATTTAAAGTAAATTGTAATAGTTGGACTATGTAAATTACTTATTTTTGTAACCTGCAATACATGAAGGGAAACCTGTTAATTTTTCATGAATTGAGTTCTTATGTGCATAAAAATAGTAGTATTTTGTGGTTGAGTGTTTGCCTTTTCGGGAAAATTTCCATGTCATATTATGTCTGTGACTTTAAATCATAGGTTCTCATTTGTTTAGTGGTGGAAAGGAACAAGTTTTTAGAAACCACACGATAAAGATTTTAAAGAGAGGGAAACTTATCTGGACTGGGAATACTGAACTTCCTGAAAATGAAAAGAAGTGATTCACATACTATGTATAGTGTCAATTAATAAGGCTTTGTGAAGTTAAGGGATGGAAGACAACATGGTGGTGAGTATCCTAAAAAAGCTAACGATCTAGGTGTCTTGATATCATCTATATCTTTTGCACAATATTAAGCAACCTTTCAACAGAGCACCATGTTAGTTTTCTACTTCATCTTTGTTAGCACAAATTACATCGAAACAGAAACCAGTCTAATAGTAATTACTGTAGAATATGAAGTGACTGTTCATATTTTTCATGATATACTCATATGAAAGACTGTAAACGACTTACTGTTGCTTCTTGTCTATAATTTATTAACATTAAGTCCTATTCCTAAACCAGTTACATAAGATGTCACTTTACAATCCTTTTACATTCCTACTGGGCAATATCTTTATACATGTGTGACATTTTTGTATGGATCATTATGTTATGGACTCTCTGTAAACTACATTTGGTAGATAATAAATCTTGAGTGGAATTTAGAATTTCATTGTATAAAGGAAATCGTTAGTTTAAACACACCTCCAAGGTAAATGGCTTGGCCAAATGTCATCCTCAAAGAAAATCAGTTTCTCCCTAGAAATTATCTGCTGTCAATGATCCTTAGTATGGGAAATCTTCAATAGGAAATGGGGCACTTGCTTGCCTATACGGTGAGAAGTTCTCTAGTGATGCTAAAACCGGCGTAACTAATGCTATTAACACTGTGGAAGACTTTTTAGGAGCAATTTTTTCTCAGCTGTGAAGTGTAGACTATGAAAAGTGCAAGAATCTTTAAACTTGCTCACACACAATCCCATAGCTAACTCTTTGAAAAAATTTTCTGTTTTACTCTCCTTTTCAGACAACAGCCCTAAAAAGTGGCGCTTTGCGACATGATATTCATTACTGGCTGGGCAAAGATACTAGTCAGGTAAGTTCCTATGATTGTATGGCTTGGACCAGTTTATTATGGAAGTGTGTAGTCTGATATGCACTTTTCCATTTGATCACATAGGATGAAGCTGGTGCTGCAGCCATTAAGACAGTTGAACTGGATGCTTCTCTTGGTGGACGTGCAGTTCAGTACCGTGAAGTACAAGGCCATGAAACTGAGAAGTTCCTATCTTATTTTAAACCATGCATAATTCCCCAGGAAGGTGGAGTGGCATCAGGATTCAAGCATGCTGAAGCTGAAGAACACAAAACTCGTCTGTTTGCCTGCAAAGGGAAACATGTAGTTCATGTCAGAGAGGTGAATTTCGGTACCTTGCTACTCTATTGCTAATTGATAACTTTCGACGATCAATTTGTAATTGATGTTTCAGTCATATTTCAGTTTTAGATTCATATCTATGGTTTATTTATTTATTTGATTTGGTTTCTCCTTTGTCTTTGTTCGGGGGTCAGGTTCCTTTTGCCCGATCCTCTCTCAATCACGAAGATGTTTTTATCCTTGATACAAATTCAAAAATTTTTCAATTCAATGGTTCAAACTCATGCATCCAAGAAAGGGCTAAAGCACTAGAGGTTGTACAATACATTAAAGATACGTACCATGATGGAAAATGTGAGATAGCTGCTGTTGGTGAGTAGGCTCGTGAAATGCAGAATTTGACATGTTATTTGTATAACTAACACTCCTCAAGTTTTTTCAAATGTAACTTATTTCTTTGTAGAGGATGGAAGGTTGATGGCTGATGCTGAAGCTGGAGAATTCTGGGGCTTCTTTGGTGGTTTCGCACCACTTCCCAGGAAAACTTCCAGCGATGAGGATAAGAGTGTTGATACTTCAGCTAAGCTTTTTAGGTAGATTTTCACCAATTTGTGAATTTTCCATTTCTTGGGAGTAGTTTACATTATTCCTGTTTTTAATTGTTACGGCTTTTTTTTCCCCTGTGGGCTGGCCCTGGGGGGATCACATTTCAGTGCTTTTCCCATGCTTATGAATGGTATGAAAAGAGATGGAAAAAAAAAAAAAAACGTTAAAGAGAATATTTATCTGTTGTAATAAGTTTTGGCTTTTTTTTCCCCCCTTACCCCGAAACTTAGTTTCAGCTCATCTAGTGAGATTGTTTCCCATCCTCATTCCTGATAAAACTTAATTCATTTCTAGAGTTACAAAAGGACAGGCAGAGCCTCTTGAAGGTGTTACTTTGACAAGGGAGTTGCTGGATACAAATACGTGCTATCTTCTAGATTGTGGGTTAGAAGTCTTTGTCTGGATGGGTAGAAACACCTCTCTTGATGAAAGGAAGAGTGCAAGTTCTGCTGCAGAAGTAAATAACAATTACCTAACTTTCAATATTTGTGTATGTGGTTGAGGTAAATTATGTCAACCTTGTATAATTTGCAACACAGGACTTGCTTCGTGGCAGTGATCGACTGAAATCTCAGATAATCCGAGTTATTGAGGGGTTTGAGACAGTAATGTTCCGTTCACAGTTTGAGTCATGGTCTCAGACAGCCAATGTAGCTGTGTCAGAAGATGGAAGAGGAAAAGTCGCTGGTAATGACTTAAACTTTCATGGTCAACCTCAATACAATTGTGCTCAACTGTCCATGAAGATTGTATCTCTTCTTTACCCCTTTGTTTTATGTGAAGATCTTTCTGGTCTTACCATCCACTTGGTTTGTTTGTTAGCACTTTTGAAACGCCAAGGGCTAAATGTGAAGGGTCTATTAAAAGCTGCTCCTGCAAAAGAGGAACCTCAACCTTATATTGATTGTTCTGGAAATCTGCAGGTTCTCTTCCTCTCTCTCTCTCTGGAAGACATCATAGAATCTTTTCGAGAAGCATGTCTAATTGACAAAGCATGCTGATAAACCTGTTACATTCCAATTTGAAGATTTCATTTTACGGCCTCTTGACAGTTATTTATCCATTAACTTTGCAGGTTTGGCGCGTTAGTGGTGAAGAGAAGACTCCTCTTTCTGCATCTGAGCAATCAAAGTTGTACACTGGGGATTGTTATATCTTTCAGTATTCATATCCTGGAGATGATAAGGAGGAATACCTTATAGGGACATGGTTTGGAAAGCAAAGTGTTGAGGTGAATATCCTACCTATTCCATAGTTCTATCATTTGGCAAATTTTACTTTCTAAGATAGTCGCAGCGCACATGTACTGTCATTATCCCTTTGTAAAATAGACAAAAAATAGCAGTACCGAACGGTTTCTTCACCAACAACTGCCGTGTCTTCTCAGCCCTTTAATTATATTATCGGTCCTGAAAAAACCATTCAAATCATCTCCAAAACTAAAATTTAGAATTGTCAACAAGGTTTCAGAATTACTAGATCAACAATAATTCTTGGAACATCATATGGGGCAAATTTTAGTGCAAATAATATAATGAAAAATACACTATAATTTCACAGGATGCAATATCTGGAGATATTTGCATATTGTTTGCCTGAGAACAATTCTTGTTCTAATTTAAAGGTAAAAAAATTCAGTGCACCATATGACACCATTCCACCTACTGCAGTGACTTTGACTAATTTATTATTTCATACATCAGCAATACAACAATTTTGTTTTTATTTTTTTTGCATGGCTTGGTAATTTGAGAAGAACAATCTATTTGACCAGTGAAGATTCAGTTGAGCCAGATAGAAACTTAATACTAATTGGCTATATGTTTTGTTTCATGCACCAAAATAAACACTCACTTCACTTGTAAACTAACAGAGGTAAAACTATTGCTGAACATGGATACAATTACTTTCTATTCTAAATTCCATTTCCACCCCTTGTTTCTGATTTTATTTTGTATGCCATCTTTTATCACATATCAACATTTTCAGCAATGGCAAATACTGAGATTTTGTTGCCATTGAACATAGGAAGAAAGGGCATCTGCTATTTCTTTGGCAAGCAAGATGGTTGAATCTCTGAAGTTCCTTCCTTCTCAGGTAGATGTGATGGTAACTCATTTCATTCTTTTCCTTATGTGCCTTTAAAGAATTGGTAATTCTATCTCCATGCATCATGCAGGCCCGTATCCATGAAGGAAATGAACCAATTCAGTTTTTATCAATTTTTCAGAGTTTAATCATATTTAAGGTTTGTGAAGTTTGGAACCCTCTAGTGAAACTTAATAAATAAAGGCTTGATATTATGATCTTTTAATCTTGAAATTACCCATGCTGCTTTATTTGAATAAAAACAGGGTGGACTAAGTAAGGGGTACAAGGGTATCATTGAGAGTAAAGAAATTCCTGATGACACATATTCAGAGGATGGAATTGCTTCATTTCGAGTGCAAGGTTCTGGACCAGAGAATATGCAAGCAATTCAAGTTGATCCAGTAAGTCGCTGTTTGTATTTCCCTTTCTACGGTTACAATATCAAGTTATAGTGCTTGACAGGAACCCGTGGTATTATTTGCCTAATATTCCACTTAAACTGAACATTGTACACTTTTCTCAATATACAACTGACTGGCTTTGCCAAATGATATTTACCGAATCATGGGCCACATCACAGGATTCACAGAACTCTTTCACTGGAAAATTGGGTTGGAAACTTGTGGAGATAAATTGCTTGGTTTATGTATTTGTTAATCATTCTACATCTAACATCAGAGTTGGGATAAGCAAATCCACTTGAAAGTCAAAGAGTACACTCTACTTGGGATTTGTTTATTTTTTTTTCGTGGAATATGACAAGCAAAAGAGAGAGATTGGCCAATCAGGCAGTTGATTTTGTCAAAAAGAATGATGTTGGAGTTGTTTTGAAGTCGGACCCCGAAAAAGTGTGTGATAGGGATTAGTTTGAGCTTCTTAGATAGTGTTTGAGAATAACGGTTTTCAGGTTAGATGGAGAAAATGGTCAAGATGTTGTTTGAATTTGGCCACCTTCTCTGTCATTATTAATATGGAACCTAAAATGTGGTTTCCAGGCTCTCATGGGCTGAGACATGGAGATTCTCTCTCTATCTCTCTTTCTCTCCCCCTCATCTTGTCTGTTGCTATTGACCTTTTAGTAAAATGATGGAGAGGGGGAATCCTATTGTCTTTTCTTGCCTTAGGGTGCAGAATGATGAGATTTGTGTTTCACATCTTCGGTTTGCAGATGATACTTTTCTCTTTATTAAAGAGGACAGAGATGGCTTTTGTGCTATGGTCATTGTTTTTAACAGCTTTGAGAGAGTTTGGGCTTAGAATAAGCATGGTCAAGAGTGAGCTCCTTTGTGTTAATGTGCCTAATGAGATTCTCATTGAGTTGATTGTGTTCATTGGTTGTGAGAAGCGTGAGTGGCCTTCACTTACCTGGGGGTCCTTTTGGGTGATAAACCGAGGAGTGCTTTTTGGGGTCTGGTTGTGGCTAAAATTAGTAAGAGGTTAGATGGTTAGTCGCTTTTCTTTCTTCAGGAGGACATATAATTCATGTGTGTATTTCTAGCATTCCCCTTTACTTTCTATCTGTTTTCAAGTTTCCTGTTGGCGTGGCTAAGAAAATTGAGAAACTTATTAGAGATTTCTTATGGTTTAAATCAGAAATTATATTGTGAGTTAGGAACAAGTCTCAAAACCTAAATCTGAGTGTGGGTTTTGCTTGATAAATTGTGTATCCAGAAGCATCTCCTTGATTGGAAAATTGCACTGGAGATTCCCCTTATCAAAAATAAGTATGGTTTTTGGCAGAAGGGATCAGATGCCAAGGTTGGGGAAAGAGCTTCTTATTGTAGCCCTTGGAAATTCATCTCTCACGTATGTAAGATTGTTCTTGCTTTAGTGTTTCTTAAAGTGAGAAATGGTTTTGTGTTTTAATTTTGGAGGACTTTTGATTTGGGGATTCATCACATTCTATTACTTTTCCTTGACTATATCAAATATCTATGCTTGGTTCTACCCCTGTTAAAGATTTATATTACCAAAGACTTATCCAGCCTCTTGGAATTTTTGTCTCTTGAGAAGTTTTAGCGATGGGAAAGATGTAGAGTTTTCCTCCCTTCTTTCCTTGTTTCAATGAAAAGAACACTTTCCCGTTGTCCTTGATACTAGAGTTTGGAGACTCAATGCCAAGTTTTCATCATCTTATCTGCCTTCCTCTCAGCCCTCTTTTCCTTTAACCAATTTCATTTGGAACCCAAGGGTTCCTGCCAAATTTAAGACTTTTACTTGACTTATGGTGCTAACATGGTTAACACAAATGATTTGTTACCAAAATGGACACCTTATCTTGTTGGATATTTGTGTTATATGCTGTAAAGATTTTGAAACTAGAGATACCTGTTTCTGCATTGCTTTGTAGATTGGGAGATGTGGAACTGGCTCTTTGTTATTTGTGATAACTGGTGGTGTGTCCAAGAAATGTTTTTGACTTGCTCTTGCTGAAATTTTGAGGTTTTGATTCGTGGAAAGATGTGTCTTTGCTTTAGAAATGTGCTCTTCATGGTGTATTTGGCATGAACACAATGGTAAAATTTTTGGAAATCAAAGTATTGGCCCCTCTCTCCTTTAGGATATTATTGTTTTTTATTTGTCTTTTTGGATTCATGCTTTAAGTGTTTTTAGATATTTTATTTTAGGGGATTTGATGAGGGATTGGAAAGCAATGCTTCATTAGCTTTGTTCTTGACCTCTACTTCTTTTGGGTTTGAGGTTTTCTCAGCCTCAGACCTTTTGGTATATTCTCCTCTCTATCTGAAATTCTTTTGAGAGAGAGATCTATAAGTCTGGATTCATTTCTCAACTTATTTTCATAAGTATTTCTTAAAACCTTCTCCTCTACATGATGAAAACTTATCATGGCCACCTTGCTGTCAAATGATTCATAACCAAGGACAACGTGCTTTGATCCTGACCATGAAGCATTTTATAAGAAGCAATAAGGTCCTCTTAACCTTACTGGGAGAGGACTTGTGCATTAAGAGATGGAGTCTTGCGAAGGCTTCTCATCAAAATTATCTTGTTAGGACATCATGGATACGTCAATATCAACATCTTTGAAAGTACTAAGAGTTCACTTGCAAACTCATGATGGAGCCATTTGATCATACCTGAGAGAGTCTTTCAACATCATCATGTATATACGTATCACACATTCACCACTTGAACTCGAAATAACTCGAGAAAGTCCTTACACAGAAATACAAAAATATTTGAGAATCATTCTAAATTCAATCTGTTCTATAAGTGACACCAAATTACTGCTGCTTCCAGGAGCACTCAGTATTTTTTGCATTACAATTCATGGCCATACTTATTAGATGTACTTCCATAAAACTCTTATCAAGCTTTGTCCATGAGCTTCCATCCCGCTAAGGGTGTCCAAAGAATTTTCTTTTATTTTTTGCAGTTTAACTTGTATTATTCTCCATGGGCAAGGGCAGCAAGGATAGGATGATTTTTGTTTTAAATATTATATTTCACTAGGTGTCCATTTCTTTTTTATTTATTTCTTTTTCTTTCCTGATTCCTGATACTTGAAGGACATGGTGATGGTTGCAGGTTTATACACTAAAAATGTACTGATACTATACCACTGACCAACTTACTGCATATATTTTTTTTCACTCTTTTTGTAAATATATCAATGTCATAATCATTTATTGACTCCCCCCCCTTCTCAATGTCATCTGAGTTATGCATCAGATTTTGAAAACAGCACACCAACTTTCGAGTAGTGATTGTATTGAAAAGAGTCTCTACAAAAGATACTGCTTTTTATTAACGATTTGAATTCACCATTTCGTCGCATCCACTAAATGTGGGAATAATCTTCTCCCCTTGTTTTCTCAACAAAAAAGTTTGATTCTCCAAAATTCTTCCCATCTATAGTAGGTGCAACAAAATGGTGAACTTTGAGGTGATACTGACATTTTCTGGTTAAACCTTGAGCAGGTTGCAACATCCTTGAACTCTTCCTACTGTTACATATTACATAATGGATCCACCATCTTTACCTGGTCTGGGAACCTTACGACATCAGATGACCAAGAACTTGTTGAGAGGCAATTGGATCTAATAAAGGTTAGATATATATATATATTTATTATTATTATTATAACTTTTTAGTGAAATATTCTTTATGACAGGGTATAGTCGGAGAACTATTGTGGATGTATATCTATATTGTTAAAATTGTGTATCTCATCATAGTGGCTGGTACCAAATAATAATTCTCAAAAATCAAATTACATTTGAAGGTAGGTGATAAATAGAGTTTCTTGTGCATCTTGCTTGCTTGAAGATCTCCATTTTATCTTGGTGAAATAGGAACGTAAACAGGGTGGGGCAAGGGAAAGTTTCATCACCACCATCATCGTTTCCAGAGCCCCCCCCCCCCCCCAAAAAAAAAAAAAATCTTCTAGGTGTGACTATTCCGCAGCGGCAAGTTCAAACAGAAAGGGAGCACCGCTTACTCAAGCACTAGTACCGTCTAAGCATCCCTCAGCTGATACAATAATACCTCCTACTAGTTGAGCCCCCAGCATTAAGAGAAAGTTTGTCCCCGTTCAAGCCCCTGCATTGGGATTTAAATCTTGGGCCCTGCCTCTGTATCAACAAATAAAAAGTATTTTAGGTTTTTCTCTCTCTCTTTTTTTTTTTTTTTTTAATTGCTTAAGGTGAAATCTATGTATTAAATATATAAATAGGAACACATAAACTTGTTATGGTATTTTAAGGAAAAAGGGGGTGGGTAAATGGGTAAGTAGAACGGGAATCCACCACCTCTGTACCTGCTCAGTACTCTCAAAAGTTTTCTAGATTATATCCACGCCCACACCTTCTCCCATTCATTAACTCCATACATCCACCCTCTAACAGGGTGGAGTGGGCTGGGTTTCGCGAATACTTGGTTTATCTTTGACATGGGACTGTCAAAGATTTCTTGTATTAACTAGTTTTTTGTACATGTCAATATCTGCAGCCTGATGTACAGTCTAAACCACAAAAAGAAGGCTCAGAATCAGAGCAGTTTTGGGAGTTGTTAGGAGGAAAATCTGAATATCCAAGCCAGAAGATTACGAGAGATCCTGAAGGTGATCCTCATCTATTCTCATGCACTTTTTCAAAAGGTATGAGAAACTATGAATACTATCTACTCTTTTATCATGTCCTGTTCCCCAATTTTGATTGATGTTATTAATGTCTAATCTGCTCTGTTTCTTTTTCAACTGGAATGCTTGTCCCTGACTATTGACCTCAGGAGATTTGAAGGTATATACCTACCTTGACTCTAGTATTTCTAATATCATGATATGGTTTTTGGCATATGCATTTATTGCTTCAAGAGGCCATGACTGCAGGATTTTTAGAATTTTTTTTTTTTTTTTCTCGTTTCTTTAATTCCTTTCTACAGCTCCCTTATTTGTCAAACAAACACTCTGTATTTTCGATTTGTATTGAATATATGTATATTATTTGGGTGAAAGGTGTTCCCATCATCTTCTTTAGTCAATCAAGCACCAGTGAGACTAAGTGTTGCCGTAGAGTTTGACTTGGACTTGCATACCAATTATGTTCCCTCGACATGTTCATTTAAGCTGAGTTGGAAATACCCCTTTCTGTGAGCATTTAATAAAATTTTCTGCTTTGTGAATTGAGAAAAAGGATCACATTGATAAAACATCTCCACAAAATCTTGCTTGGAATATTGATATTTGATGTCATTTATTGCATATTTATAGGCTTTCAATTATATGGTGTGAATATCAATCTCTTAGTAGTACAGCAATTTTGTGCTATTATTGGAAGATTAAAGTCGTAACTGCACTTGCAGGTGACAGAGATATTCAACTTCACGCAGGATGATTTGATGACTGAAGATATATTCATCTTGGACTGTCACTCTGAAGTTTTTGTCTGGGTTGGACAAGGGGTTGATTCCAAGAATAAAATGAATGCTTTGAATATTGGAGAGGTATGATTTTCTCTATCTTCCTATGAGCAACAACTTGCACGTCTGGTCAAAAAGGGTCAATGGCTCGTATTAACACCTCACAATGTGGCCGAGCTCCTCAAACTTAGAGTATTTGTATTTTGTCCATGTCTTCATAGCCTAGTTTAGGCAGCTTTAGTGGCCATATATGTTCCTACATGTCTGCAATTTTTACAAAATTGTGTAAATAGAAGTGTTCAACAGCTTCATTCTTTCTCAGAAATTTCTTGAGCGGGATTTTCTACTAGAAAAGTTGTCTCGTGAAGCTCCCTTGTATATTGTCATGGAAGGAAGTGAGCCACCTTTCTTCACACGGTTCTTCACATGGGATTCTGCAAAATCTGCAGTAAGTACTTCGACTGGTTGTGTAATCAAAGTATAAACTGCTGAACTGCTTTATGTCCAAAAAAAAAAAAAAAATGCTAACTGTTCTGTATGTGTCAGATGCATGGAAACTCATTTCAAAGGAAACTAGCTCTAGTGAAGAATGGAGGAGCTCCTACTGTAGATGTAAGTCATTTAGCTCTCTGATGCTCTTGAACAAATACCTGCTTTTTGTTTTCTTTATTCTTATGCTCTTTGTACATTGTTCTGCTCTATTTTTGTTTTCACTTAATTGTCAATTCATTTTATCATTCATATATTTTACCCCTGCATTCACCCATGGCAAACCAGTCTCTGTTTTTCCATTGTACACCTCATTTACAATTTTTTCTGGTATTAGTTGAAATTGATTATACCTGGACAACACTACGGGGAATGGCTAAACGAATGCCTTGATCTGATTGTTGCTAGATTTAAAGGGGAGAACCCACATGCACACGCATGTGCACGTGCACATGCGTGCGCACCTGTGCACACAGCCACAAATGCAGACACACACATACACCCCCAGACATGCACACATCCACATGCACATAGTGCACACGCACAGCCACATGCACGCGCACACGCGTGCATTGACACCCACAACACGCACCCACCCACACACACACAGAGGGAATGACTCATATGTTACTTCTGAATAACAATATGATTTCTAGCTATAGAAGCCAGAATAATACTGGAGTCTACTGATTTGTTTGGAATTTTGTTCCCATATTTTTTGGGCATTTTTCAGTGCTGCTTGGAGATATGATTATTCCTAAATAATTAATATCTAGTGGTAGTATGATGTCATTCGGTTTGGCCAGTTGTTGGATCATGGTTGAACCAGTGAACAATGACCCCATCCCTTTTTTAGTTTGATGTCCGTTGAGTCCTTGTTAATTGGTGATTAATCTATTTTTCAGAATGCATTTAGATCAGTTAATATGAAATACATTATTAATGTATGATAAAATGATTGCATCAAAGATATCAAGCAAAAAAAAAAAAAAAAAGAAGGGATCAATGATTTTAGATTGTTGAGCAGATAGGATTTCAGGTTTAGAACATAAACTTAATTTTAGCATTCACATGCATTTTGCATTCTCTGTGTCTTCAATGCTTCCCTAATTAGATAACTACTGATGGTCAGAAACCCAAAAGAAGAGCACCTATGTCATATGGAGGAAGGTCGAGTGTGCCAGATAAATCACAGCGTTCTAGAAGTATGTCATTCAGCCCTGACCGTGTTCGTGTGAGGGGCAGATCTCCGGCGTTTAATGCCCTAGCTGCAAACTTTGAAAACCCAAATGCCAGGAACCTTTCAACTCCTCCAATGGTTAGAAAAATCTACCCAAAGTCTGTGGCCCCTGGCGCAGATTCAGCAAAATTGATTTCCAAATCTGCAGCTATAGCAGCATTGACAGCCTCATTTGAAAAACCGGCCCAAGAGCCTGCTGTGCCCCAATCTTTTAAAGTGCCCCAATCTTCTAAAGGTATGCATTCAATTGAGTAGGCAATTAGATGATTTTCTTCATGTGCAGAAATTAAAAGAATTTATGTCATCGGTGAACTGAGTCCAGTTCCTGCGAAACCCAAAGCTGAGAACAATTCTGAGGATTCAATGAGCAGCAGAATAGAGGCCCTTACAATACAGGAAGATGTGAAGGAGGGTGAAGCTGAAGATGAGGAAGGCCTGCCTATATATCCATATGAACGTCTCAAAACATCATCAACAGACCCTGTTACGGAAATTGATGTGACCAAACGAGAGGTAAAATTTCTGGGAGTCTTAATATTGTTATATGTTAACCTTGACCATGTTTCTTAAAGAGTTTTGGATTTGAAAATGTTTGCAGACATATCTATCATCAGCAGAGTTCCGAGAGAAATTTGGAATGGCGAAGGATGCCTTCTACAAGTTGCCTAAATGGAAACAGAATAAACTTAAGATGGCCCTCCAGTTGTTCTAATTCTTGATTCGGCTGCTTTTTACTGTAAACTGCAGATTAGATGCAGATGGAAGAGAGCTTTTCTGAGAATCTGTATGAATTTTTTTTCCTGTCTACATATTTCCTTTCTTGCTATCCAATTAGAACAGTAATTCACTTTGTTTTCTTGCCTGCTTTGATGCTGCAGTTGGGATCACTCAAATTTCTTTATTCGGTGAGAGGGACAGCATCAGTGCATTTTTAGCTGCTTCTGCGCCCAAGGAGCTTGCTTTTGTCAATCAGACAATGTAGAGATTTTCTCACATATTTTTTGCCATCTCAAGGTTTGGTTTGTAGAGTCTTGTGTCTTATTTTGAGTTAGCAGCTTGCTATTAATTCTTCCTCACAGTCACAGGTTTGTTGTGGGCTTGCATTTTTGGTTTTTCCTTTTCTGGGTTGTTTTCATTTATTATTTTATCAATTCATTTCGGCAGAGAAATTATTTAGAGGGCTTGAACTGGCAGATTGCTTAGGTTGTATTGTAAAACTGAAGATGCTAAGTGTGTACAGGAGAGGGGAAAACCAGATCTCACCTAATACTATATTTTTGACAACAAGTGTGTGATTTTGTTGATTCAATATTTGCCTGATTCAATTTTTGCCTGCCTCATGCTTTTGGTAGAAGACTCGTTCATTTTCCATTTTTACTTTAGTATTATCCTCCTCCCGCCGACCCCTTTGAAACTCATATACTGCGGTGTTCTGACGCGGGAGCCAACATGGTAAAAACACACGTCGTGCAAAAATTACAGCAGATATATTTCACTTTGTTGAATATGAGTTTCCAAAGCACTATGGCAATGTAAAATGCGGATACTCAATGGTGATAGTCTTTGTTGTTGTTGTTTTTTTTTTTTTTTTCTTTTTTTCTCGAGGGGCTAAATTATTTTGTAATTTAAAATTTTAGATGACTAAAATTCTGTGTATTTTACATATTCCTAAAATTTCTAGGAGTCATGGCACCCATTCCAGGGTGCCCATTGTAAGTGACCTTATTGGGATGGTAAGTTGTGTTGTTTGTTACTCCTATTTATCTATGAGTTCTCTAACACCCTCCCCCGCTCTCCCTAGAATCTCAATCCCCATCTCCCAACTTGAGATTTTACCATGACGATCTGGAGGGTGCGAGTGTTAAAATACAAACATTATGGCTCCCTCGCTTATTATTGCTAAGTTTAAACTTTGGTAGGGTTAACAATCTTTTTAGCATGATTCTATAAATACAAATACATCAATTGAATTTTAGACAATTTTGTATGAAAAAAGTTAGTTGATAATACCTTGTAATCATTTTTTACAAAATTAACTAAGGGGCTCATTCTGGGGGTTAGTGCAGGATAGGAGGAGGGTGAGCATTTATGTAAGTATCATTCTCTTTGTATTTTACAAAATTAACTAATTTGAAAAAAAAAAAGAAAACTTGAGAGAAAGAGAGAGAGAGAGATGTAAGAGTTGATCTTAAGATAAAAAAGAAGAGAAGCAAATTCTTGAAAGGAAAATTGGAATATTGAGAGAAATGGCTTTTCACTTAATTTTGAGCATAAAAACTTGATGAAGATAATGAAAAAATTAAAAAAGGAAAAGGAAAATTTAGAGAGAGAAAGTGTGTGGGATAGTTTAGTTGTTTCAATTCTTTTTTTTAACTCGTGATTAGAGATTCAAATTTTGTGCAACCAAAAAAGAAGAAGGAAAAGAGAGAGAGAGAGAGAGAGTGCGTGGTGGGTTGGATTTCGTTATCGTGTTATCTCATTGTTGTCAATTGTGTATCAATCTGTGAGAGAGACATCAATGTGTGAAAGAGACATAAAAGTGAGTGAGAGAGAAAGAGATGGTAACCAACACCCTCTCGAGGCTGATGGTTGAGCATTGTCCAATTAAAATATAAAAATAAAAATCATTTTTTTTCAAATTATTTTCTTATATTTTGAATGATTTATTAGATATTTATTTTGATTTAAAAAAAAATCAAAATTTAATTTGATTTATTTGTACAATCTTTTAATAATTTTGATTTCAATTAAATCAAATTAATTAAAAATATTCTATATATTTAAATAATTTTTATTCATATAAATATTATCATAATATTATAATTAAAATTTTAAAAAGTAAATATTATAATTAATAAAAAATTCTAAAAGAATAAACCAAAAAAATTAAAACTATACACAATTAATGAAAAGTTTTTAGTTTTCACATTTCAATTTCTAAATTTTAAGTTTAAACTTAAATTTTAAGTTTAAACTTTAATTTGTGGTTAAACTTTAATTCGGGGTTTAAGTTCTAAATTTTCACTTTTAGTTTTCATAATATTATTAAAAAGAGAAAACAGAAAATAGGTTAGAGAAAGAAGAAAAAAGGAGGAAGACAATTTTTTTTTGATACATCGGTGAGGTTTGAACTCGAATCCTCTTAGAAAGGGGAGGGAGATAGTGTCATCTGAGTTAATACTCATCGGCAAAAAAGAGGAAGAAAGTGAAGACATAAGATTGAGAGAGT
Organism: Dillenia turbinata; assembly: GCA_037126225.1. Taxonomy (NCBI): domain Eukaryota; kingdom Viridiplantae; phylum Streptophyta; class Magnoliopsida; order Dilleniales; family Dilleniaceae; genus Dillenia; species Dillenia turbinata. Next base: position 9,925,875 of record JBAMMX010000003.1, on the reverse strand, counting down.
GGGAAATAGCGAGATCAATCATCAACGGAAAAAGGGAGAAAGATTAATTTTAAAAAAAGAAATCAGGAATATAAGTGGTAATCAAATAAAAGGGACATATGACAAGCATGTAGGGATATATATGTAATTTCATTTAAAATAGTTTTTAAAAAATGTGTTTTTTATTCAAAACTACCTAAATAGCTGGTTTTTTTTAAATAAAAAAAATAGAGAAGTCGACATCGTAAATCTTAACTTCTTGAAGTCGAGATTCTCCATCTCGAATTCAATTTGTTTTTGAAATTTAAAGTTTCTTTCCCAAAAAAATTATTGAAAGCGAGATCATGGATCTCGTTTTTTAAAAGCAAGACTGTGGATCTCGCTTTCAAGAAGCAGGATACTGAGTCGTGCTTTCAATTTTTTTTTTTTGGGAAAGTTACTTTAAATTCTAAAAAAAATTGAATTCGAGATGGAGAATCTCGACTTCTTGAAGTGGGATAATGGGTTGCGCTTTCTAAAAGCGAGATCCCCGGTCTCACTTTTTTCTTTTTTTTTTAAAAAAATAAAATTAATAAAAAATTATTATTAACTAATAATATTAGCATAATCCTTCATTTTTTAACTTAAAAAAACAACAAAATTAATAAAAAAATTAAATATTAACCAATAATGTTAGTGAGATCCTTCAATTATTTTTTTAATTTTTGAAAGAAAACATAAAATTAATTAACCAATAATATTTTGTATTTTTGAGATATTGATTTCGTATTTTTTGCATTTTGAAATTTTGGATCATACTTTTAACACTGCACTAAATGCAAGGACAAATATATTTTTAGATTAAAATTATTAAAATTAATTAAACAATTAATAAAAAATCTAATAAAAAACTATTTTTTTGATATCTTATGATTAAAAAATTAATAAAATATTTTGTTCTCATATATTTAATTTCGATAGTCGTAATGTCAATTATACGTAAAATAGCAATCATCAATTATTAGTCCTCTCCCTATCTTTCCCACTCAGCCTCTCTATCCCTTTCTCTCTCTGCTCTCCCTCTCACCCTCTTTCCTCTCTACAATTCTCTCTCCCACTCTCTCTCTCTATCTACCTCTCACTCTCGCACCCTTTTTCTCTCCCTCGTATACTTTGGCTCTCCCCCTCTCTTCTCTCCATCCCTTCTCCCTCCCTCCCTATCTCCCCCCCCCTCTCTCTCCCCATATATATTGTCCTCTGTTACACTTTTGTTCTCCCTTTCTCTACCTATCTCCCGATTCCTCATGTCTACCTCTCTCTCCCCTCTCTTCCTTTATATCACATGTTGTTGTTTTTCTATCTCTCCCCTTCACTCTTACTCTTTCCTATGGACATAAGAGCTTATGGCTATACATTTTATGTAACAGAACAATCTGCAATGGAAGTTGTAAGACTGATTTATGTTAAAATATAGTAATCAATACGGAAGTTGTCGGAGAACGAAAAAATTCATTAATAGTAAATAAAACTTGAACTATGCACATAAGAAAATAAATTTTTATAAATTAACATAATAAAAAATTGAGAAATATTACATAAAATATATACATTTTAAATATAGTAATCATAAAACCTATACTAAGTTCCACAGCAAGGACGTCCAACATTTTTGTGTGGCTGACGTCTAGTAAGAAGATGATTGGGTCTGCGAGGTGGAGGTGGACTATAGGATGTACCCTCGTTGGTACTTGCGAATAAAACATCTATCGACCCAACATCCTGCGAATATTTATGACAACACCATTGGTAAATGCTACTACGTGGTGGCTTAGTCGGAACAATATTCTTAGTACCTTCAAAAATTGGAGCAAATGCTGGAGTGGGAAACTAATATAAAGATGATACCGGTATCTCAGTCATCTCGTCACAATCATCCTCATGACCAGATATAGACAGCACATCTGGCTCATAAGGTGCCATCTATCCAGACGTGTAAAGATGATAACCCTTAGGTGATGTATTATTGAATTTGTCGATGGAATCCGTTGACAAATCTCTGATGCAACTAACTCTATAATTACACCCCTCGATGGCAAGCAGAATGAAAGATATAAGATGGATGTAACTGAGATTTTGACACTACATACAATACACTTGTAAGAAAAATATTATAGGAAACATATTAGATAAACGTTAAAATTGATATATAAAGTGTTGTAAACTTAAAAGAGACTATTTGTGTTCCCGTCAAGAGATAACTCTGCAGATGGCGATACTTAGGGTTGCAAATATACAATCATGTGATACGACGATACCATGTCATGTAGTCCGATATCGTCATCAAATGGCAACACTTGTCTCCCTTAATTATATGATATCATCAATTTTTCCACAACTCTAAATGCACCGCATGCGCTATCTTCTAATTTTTATTATCTCTTCCACATCAGTTAATTCGATAGAGATCTAAGCGAGTTTGCATGGTAAAGGAATATTCTGCTACAAATTGAACTGTCTCATTACCCTTTCAGGGTAACGAAACTCAACCACCTTGAAACAAAGTGGAATAGAAGCACATCATATATCAGACCTACCGAGACAAAAAGTGGGTAACGACTTGAATTCAGCATCTGAATATGGTATCCATACAAATTGAAAAACTAAACAGAAATAGTACAAATTTGTCGTATAGTAATATAAGATACAAAATGCAATTTTAATTGAAAATAAAATTTTAACTCACCTCAATCTCCCTCATATGATCAATTTGATCGCGATATGTGCATAGAACATGATGTCTAACGTTAACAAAACTACGAGAAACATTTCAACTGTTTATTTGAAAGAATAAAATTAATGAGACAATACAAAGTTAGGGAAAATATAAAAATTTAGTAACAATACCTAAATAAGTAACAGTGAATTTGAAATCTGAGCGACTCCATCGATAGAGACCTGACACATAATTTTGTATAATGTAACCAATACAACACTACCTCAATTGTAGCTACTAGCGCAGTCAAGTTCTCAAACCAACTTCAAATATAAGAGTTTAACTTTGGATCCAAATTTATCCCCCAACAGTGAACCAAGAGTTGCATAAGGTGATTTCGCACATAAAACTCCACCTAGATCGCATCTGCCTTTGGAGCCAATGGATGCGAATCAAGGAATATCGTGATGGTTTTCAATTTAAGTCGGTCACCATCGAAATCATTTAGATTGGAGATGAAATTCAAGAGACTGTGACAAATATCCTGCCACGTAGTGATAGGAAGTGTCAAATCTATCTCGATTACTGGCTCTCTATCAATAAGCAATCCCAACAGCAAAGACACATCCTGAAGGGTGATAGAAGGTGTCGGTCTCATGCCTCCATCTCTCAACTAACGCAGTTATGAATGTATAATTGTACACATTATGTCCACATCTATAAATACCGTAAAAACCCACCTTAATAAAATGTCCTGAATTCTCATATCTAGAGGTCGAGCAATCCAAAACCCATGATCTGAGTGTTGGATTATCAGTGAGGTGTCACAAACTGTGTCCCATATGGACTCAGATCGGTGTGTGGACTACAGACTCAAAACGCTACGATCACAAGTATCGAGGACAAATTCTGGCATAAGATAAGCCATATCTATATAAAAATCTGTTACATTAAAAACATTATAGTCAATAATTTGCATTCATAAAACCAAATTTTATACATAAACCTTTTAAAAATATAAGGAATACATATATAATTATTACAATGTTTGCATTTGTAAAACTGAAGTTTGGTCTATTGAGGGGGAGTTGGGTTGTTGTTGAGGGGGACGAGTGTTTATATTTGACAATAGGTTAATGATCTCAATCTCGGGCTATTTTTTTGGCTATTAAGTTTAATTCGATCCCCTTTCATTTTCTATTGTTACATTCTTCTGTAAATGTTTACATTACAGAAGATATAATGTTTTAATATGATGATTATACATAAATTATAGATAATGTATAATATAAAAAAATTAATTGATACAAATATTATTCTATATACCACGTCGCGCTCTCTCTTCCAAATGAGTTATATTTGGGCAATGAATACGGATGACTGTATTCACCACAAATCTTGCAATGCAACATTTTTTGTTTATCTATTTCATTGTAAATCCGCATGTTATGTAGTCTCCCTAGTTGATGATTTAAGTGTGAAACATTTGTCAATAGAGAGAACAAATTTGCGGGCCAATAATTTGAGTGACCAAGAGAATGAAACTGATCAACATAGATACAACAACAAGAACCACATGAATCTTAATTTCAATAATTGGGGTTGACCATTTAAAAAACAAATATGAGAGAGATTAAAAAAAAGATGTTAGTTTAATCTGCACGGATTCTCCTATGCTATTCATTGCTATCGAAAACTATTTCCTCATCTAAACTCTTAACTATCATGTCTTTTCGGATAATTTGTCTCCAAGTTTTCAGTGGTCTACCTTTACGTTTTACTAAATCTCTTATATTTAAATTTTCGATTCTCCTAATCGATACGTTTTTTGTTCTTCTTTGTAAATGTTCAAATCATTTTAAACGAAACTCTCTTATTTTATACACAATTAAGTCAATTCCCAACTTATTATGAATTTCTTTGTTTCTAATTCTATATCTTCTAGTTTTACCACACATCCACCTAAATATTCTCATTTCTGTTACAGTTATCTTTTGTTCTTATTGTTATTTAATAGTCCAATATTCTGTATCATACAATACTACAGGTCTTACCGTAATTTTATAGAATTTTCCCTTCAAATGTAATGACATCGTGCGATTGTAAAGAATTTCGGATACTTTTCTTCATTTCATTCAACTCGGTTGAATCCTATGATTTACATTCCCATTTATATTACCATCATTTTAAATAATGAAACAAAAATATCTAAAATGTTAACTTTTTGGTATATCTTGTCCATCTAATCTAATCATTTTTTCATCAACCTGTTGATTGTTGTTAAACCTACATTTCATATACTCAATTTTTAACATACTCAATCTAAATCCTCTGCCTTCCAAAGTGACCATTCATAACTTTAATTTAGTACTAATACTCTCTTTATTTTCATCAACTAACATTATATCATCTGTAAAAAACATACACCATGGTATTTTATTTTAGATACTTTTTATGATTTTGTCTATCACTATTGTAAAAATGATGAGATTTAATATCGAATCTCGATGGAATCCAATGTTAATAGGAAAGCTATCACTCTGACTCCTACAAGTTCTTACATTGATTACAACTGATTCTATATATCTCTATATTTTAAGGAGATCCCTTTTTCATCAGCGCCCACCGCAAGACGTCTCTAAGAACTCTATTATATACTTTTTCTTGGTCGATAAATACCATTTATAGGTCTCTTTTCTGTACTCTATATGTCTCCATCAAATGTCTTAATAAGTGGATTGTTTCCGTTGTGGATTTTCTTGACATAAATTCAAATTGATTTTGAGACACAATTATCTTCAATTTCAATTTATATTCTATCATTCTCTTCTATAATTTCATAGTATGACTCATAAGTTTTATTTTTCTGTAGTTGGAGCAGTCTCGTATGTCTCCTTTATTCTTATATAGTGGTATAAGTGTACTCTCCATCCATGTTTGGGGCATTATCTTGATTTGTCAAATTTTGTTAAAAATATCTATTAATATGACTATACCAAATCACCTAAACATTTTCACACTTCAATGGAAATGCCATCAGGTCCTACGGTTTCATTATTTTTCATTCTCTTTAAAACCTCCTCCACTTTATGGGGACGAATTCTATGTTTAAAATCTCTATTAACCTTACAGGTATCTCAATATTTTTTATATCTATTGTACTCTTAATATTAAAGAAATTATCAAAATAGTCAATCCAACATATTCTTATATTCTCATTTCTTACAAGTATACTATTGATTTTACTTTTAATAGGCCTAACACCATTTAGATCTTTTCCCCCTCTCTTCTTTAGTTTAGCAATTTTGTAGATTTCTCTTTTTCCATTTTTAGTCTCTAATTTCTTGTATAATTTGTTATACACTTTGCTCTTTGATTTGTGGATAATCTTTTTCACCTCTTATTTTACACTTTTGTATTTTTCATATGTTTCACTACAACTATTACCTTTAAGGTTCCTATAGCACTCTCATTTGGTTTGGATAGTAGTTTATATTTTTTTATTCCACCACCATGATTTCTTGCCTATTAGGGTCTGACGCTTAAATACACCATGAATCTTCATACCTATACACTTAATATTAGTAGACATCTCTTTTCACATTATTTATGAATTATCATTTGCGAACCAATTTGCTACTTGAATTAATTTATCTTTAAAAGTTGTCACCTTTTCTCCTATCAGATTCCACCATTTAATTCTTGGTTCCACAACTGGATGATACTTCTTTTGCCTTTTAAGCACACATATATCTAAAACTAGAAATTTATGCTGAGTTGTTACACTCTTTCCAGTATAACCTTGCAATCCTTGTAGGTAATTTTATCACATCTTCTAGTGAGAAAAAAAATCTATTTGATTAGCATTGAACCAACTTTTATATATAACTATGTGTGACTCTTTTTTCTTAAAGAAGGTGTTTATGAACATCAAATCGAATGCTGTGACAAACTCTAAAATGGTATCTCTCGCCTCATTCTTACTATCAAATCCATAATTTCTATGTACGGTTTTGAATCCTTCATTTCTCTCTCCTACATGTCCATTTATGCCTCCTCCAATAAATAATTTTTCTCCACTAGGTATGGGTTGTATAAATTCATCTAAATTTTTTAAAATTTATTTTTTACTAATTGCATCTATACCTATTTGGAACGCATGCATATTGATTATATTAACTATGTTTTCTTTATCTACTAACTTGACAAGTATAATTATATTTCCATTTCTTCTTATTCTATTACATCCTCTAATGGATCTTTATGTACAATTATTCATATTCCATTCTTAGTTATATCTTTACCTGTGTACCAAAACTTATGACTATAGGGTTCTACTACTTTATCTTTCTCTTTCACCCACTTAGTTTCTTGAAAACACATGATATCAATTTTTCATCTATTCATTACTTTTCCTATCTCTTCTAACTTGCCGATCAAAACTCTTATATTTCGAATGATTAGACGAATCCTATTTTTATGGGTTAACTTATTTATCCACACCTTAGAGTCCCTTGATAACTTGTTACGATACCCGGGATCCAATACAGCGTGTCGCTGAAGGGGTAAAACTCCAAAATATTTTCTATATTTGTCTCTTATTTTTCATTTGACAAAATATTTTACGCTGACTGTCAACCTACCGCGACCTTGCTTCTTTACCTAGACTTGGAACTAGCCGTGACGGAGTTCTTCAAATAATAATATATAAAACGAATTAAAAAAGAATTTAAGAAAAATGAAAAATGAAATAAAATATAATGAGATAAAAATAAAATAAAATAGATATATCTATAATAATAATAAAGTAATAGAGTTTATATTACAATTATACTGTTATGAGTTTAATGTATAGATAATAGTATATAAAATGATTAAATATATATATCTATATACATAAAATAACTATAAAAATAATAAATTGTATGTTACAATTATATCGCTATTAGTTTAAAAAATTTTAAATTTTAGTAAATATATTTTATATTAATATTAGTAATAATACTAGTAGTAGTAATAATACTTATAATAATACTATTAATAACAATAGTAATAATGATAATAGTAGTAGCAGTAAAAACAGTATAGGTAGTAATAATAACAATAAAGATGGGAAATATTGTGATACCTATAGAAGAGATTAATAAAAATGAAAAATATTGCGATACCTATTTTAAACGTAAGATTCGTGCTTATGAAGTAAAGGAAGTATTAAAGAAAATGAAGAATAACAAAATCATAGGAGCCGATGGCATTCCTATTAAAGTGTAAAAATATTTGGATAATTCAACGTAATAATGTTAACGGCTCTTTTTAATAAAATTTGACAAATAAATAAAATATCCCAAATATGAAGAGAGATCATACTTGTTCTATTGTATAAAAATAAAGGGGACATATAAGATTGTTCCAACTATAGAGTAATTAAATTCATAAGTCATATGATAAATTTATGGGAGAGAGTGATAGAGTATAAATTAAGACCGGAGATAAGTGTGTCTCAAAGTCAATTTGAATTTATGTTAAGACGATCTACCACAGAAATAATTCACTTATTAAAACAGTTGATAGAGAAATTTAGAACGCAGAAGAAAGATTTATATATGATATTCATAGATTTAGAAAAAAGCGTATGATAGGGTTTTTAGGAACGTGTTGTGATGGGCACTGATAAAGAAAAAGATTTCATTGAAATACATTAATTTTATTTTGAATATGTATGAATGAACTGTGACCAATATAAGAACTTGCGGGGGGCTAAGTGATAACTTCCCTATTAATATTGGGCTATATTAAGGTTCAACATTAAGTTCTATATTATTTGCAATAGTAATAGATGAAATCACAAAAAATATTAAAAATGAAATACCATAATATATATTTTTTACAGAAAATATAGCATTGATTGATAAAACTAGAGATGATATTAGTGCTAAATTAAAATTATGGAGAGTCACATTGGAATCCAAAGGATTTAGATTGAATTGGTCCAAAACTGAGTATATGAAATATATATTTAGTAATAACCATCAAGATAATGAGAAAACAATTAGATTAGAGAGAAGAGAATTATCAAAAAGTGAACGATTTAGATATTTTGGTTTTATTATTCAGAATGATGACAATATAAATGAGAATGTGAACAATAGAATTCAAACGGGTTGGATGAAATAGAGAAAATCATTCGGAGTTTTCTATAATCGCACGATACAATTATATTAAAAGGGAAAATTCTATAAAAGTGTAGTAAGACCTGTGCTATTGTATGACATTAAATGTTGGACTATTAAATAACAATAAGAATAAAAAATGGTTGTAACGAAAATGAGAATATTTAGATGTATGTGTAACAAAATTAGAAAAGATAGAATTAAAAACGATGTGATACGTAATAAGTTGGGAGTTAATTCGATTATAAATAAGATGTGAGAGCACTGTTTGAGATAGTTTGGGCATGCGTAACGAAAATCCAATGATGCACTTATTAAGAAAATTGAGAACTTAAATATAAAAGATTTAATAAAACGCTAATGTAGACCGTTGAAAATTTGGATATAAATTATTCATAAAAATATGATAGTTATAAATTTAGTTGAGAAAATGATTTTAGATAAGAATGAGTGATGTAGAAAAATCCGAACAAATTAAAATAATTTTTTTTTTATATTTGTCTCTCACATGGTCGATTCTAAACTTTTGGAATAGAAAATTTAAATTGTTGTTGTTGTGATGATGATGATGATGATAGTAATAATAATAGTGGTAATAGTAAAATAGTAATAATAATAACAATAACAATAATATTAATGATAGTAGTATTAATAATAATAACAATTATAGTGATAGTGATAGTGATAATAATAATAATAAAAATAGTAATAATAATAACAATAATGATAATAGTATTAATAATTATAACAATAATATAATAATAGTAATAATAAAAATAATAATTGTCCTAATAATAATAATAGGATTTATTCTAACAATGGGGACATATAGAATGGTTTGACTGGAGGCTTGGAGAGGGCTTTGGGGATAGCTTTGAAGGTTTCGACTTTGGAGGCTTTGGGGGCTTCGAAGGCTTCAGCTTTGAGTGAGAAGGTGTGGCGGAAGAATCCGCCTGAGGGTGCTCAAAGGGTCTGAGGGAACCGGCTGACGAGGGTAGATTTTGGTAGATTTGACAGACGGTGGGCAAATCTCAATTGTCTGGGCTTGGAGGAGGGTGGGTTTTCTTAAGAGAATGAGATGGAGCAAGATTTGAAGCAAGTGATGACGAGAAAGAGATGATACAAAAGAGAGATAGATACTCAGATCTGGGTTAGGTCTGGTAGATCTGAGGTTTGAAGCAAAATCTGGGGTCGTAGGAGAGAGTGTAGTTCTAAAACAAGCGATAATAAGATCAAGCAAAAGAGAGATGAAGCCAAAGAGAGAGAGAGAGGGAGATCCTTAGATTTGGGTTTGCTCTAGGTAGGTCTGAGGTTTAAAGCAAAATTTGAGGTTATAGGTGAGAGAATGTAGATCTGAAGCAGCTATGATAAGATCGAGCAAGAAAGAGATGAGATCTGAAGCAACAGTTATTGCAAGTGAGATGAGATCTGAAGCAGCAATGATGAGGTCGAGCAAGAGGGAGATGAAGAGAGAGAGAGGGAGGGAGATAAAATGAGGGAGATAGAGAGAGAAGAGGGGGAGAGATTACTTACCTGATCGAAGTGGTGTCATGGTGGTTGCTGCGAGTGAGATAAGATCGAGAGAGAGAGAGCCTTTACATACTCTCCACATATGCAACATACAAGTGCCACAAATTGGGATGTGTGGAATTTGTCTACAAGTGTCATAAATTCACGTCTTATGTCTTTACATACTCTCCACATATGCGAGCATGGAAGTTTATACATTGGATACTTCCCACAAGTACATAATAGGCCATCCATTACCACCGTGTGCTCATTTAACTTCGTACTCCCCGGTGCTTCTACTAAAGGTTGTGAATCGATGGTATTTTGATTTATACTCATTATTCAACAATCGTTCCGTCACCATCGAAAGGCTATGTCTTCCTATTATTTACATAGTTTGCAGATTCATTTCTATTATTATTAAAGAATTTAACCAAACGGTACATTGTTGCCTTCACACATGCAATGATAGGTAGTTTCCTTACCCCTTTGAAGATCCTATTAAATGACTCAGATCTATTGGTCATCATGCTACCCCAATGTCGTGCTCCAACATAACATAATGTCCACTTTTCAAGAGCAATTTCCATCGGCCAATTATATGCTGGCTCATTAAGTTCTTTGATTTGGTTCATGACTGCATTAAACTTTCTAATTTGTCGTTCCTCGACTGCCATATGCATCAATTTTGTTAGCAGTTTATTCTTGAAAGCTAACTAAAATTCGATTCAACATCCGCAGAGGTAGATGGAAGTTTAGATTTCTCTCAATAGAACGCATTATACTCACAACCCTATCCGATATCAAGCAAACACCGATCCGATTACCAATGATATGCAATCTCAGGTTCTTCAAAAATCATGACCATTTCACCACACTCTCCTCATCAACAATGACAAAGTGCAAAAGAATTATGTGATTAGCTACATCACTAGCAATAGTAATAAGAATTTTTTCTCTATACCTCCTATACTGAAATGTACTATCAATACTAATTACCAGTTTGCAATGCTTGAAAATGTCGATGCATGGTTTAAAGGGCCAAAAAACTGACTCAAACATTCTGTCATTACAATCAAGTTGTTTAATAAACCTTCAATCAACCACAGTCCCGAGATTATTTGCTTGCAAGGCAGACATAAATTAAGGCAACAACGTGTAGGATGTTTTTCAATTCCCATAAACCATCTCTACAAATTTCTGACGCCCTACCAACTCTTCTTGTAAGACGAGTTAACCCTGCAACTTCGCATGTTCTCGACCACTCCGCACACTTTGTCTAGATTGGAGTGATCCGCTATAGGCATTATAGGAAAACAAGTATGTTTTGTGTTCAACTTTGTAATTTCTCAAATACCATGACTCTTTTTTGTTTTGCGCGAGTATGCCACAAACAATTTTATCTTCAAAAAATGAACAGTGTAATTCCAAATTGTTTTGTTACTCTCATGGACCTTAAAAAACCTATGCTCTCGCATCGACCAGAACTTAACAGCATATTAAACTCTCTCTTTTGATTTGAACACTATCCCAACCTATAACTTCGATGTGTGATCGCTTTTTCAAATTGGACAGTTGTAATCATTATAATCATCAACAATCATGTTCCCTTCCACCGTAGTAAATAAGAATGGTATTTCATCCACTTTCTTATCTACTTGATGTTTTTCGTCATCTATATCACCATTTAAATCATTATTTGCAGTCTCAATAAATGTTTCTATAGGATCGGTGTTCCTATAACTCTCTTCATGGGGCCTACTGCTACTGGGCTCCTCATACTCATTTTTAGTGTTGGACATGACATTATATTGTGGAGTATTCAAGGTAGCATCATCCGTTAGAAATGTACTATACTGAATCTACTGATCTCCAATGTTCACAGCTCTCAAACCCTTAGTTATCAATTGTCTATATGATCCGACGTTATTCTCACCACCACAGTCTACTCCAAGGTCCACAAAATTTTGTGTCTCAAGTGAGGAATTTTGGATCTCTGACTCATTCTCTATGGCCAAACTTGAGCAATCCACATTTGATTGCCTTACAGTTGCATTTACAATAGGCTCCATCTTTAAGGATAATTCAACGGTTGACAAATGTGGAAAAACTTTTAGGAATGACAACATGTCTAGCAAAAAATCATCATCCTCCACTGATATAAGTGTATAAGTCACTGATTGACCATACTCCCAAAGTTGATATCTACATAATACTTTCAACCTGAATTCCCAAGAATCAAAACCAGTTTTGCAATGTAAAGCTTTCAACAACTGATGTCACTTGATTGTATTTTCAACACTAATACCCCTTTTACAAGGTATACTATATTGATACCCATCTTGACCCGTTACAATTTCACCTCCCCAATACATTATCTACAAAACACGATTTTGACTCAATTTCCCTTTTCCCCCAAGTCACAACAACATTAAAAATATTAATCAAACAATAACATTAAATAAATAGCCAAAGACATGTGCCTTAAATTTATCTAAAGAAGTTGTATAAAACCCACCAAGGAATCACCAAACATATGTAAAATTTTTGAAAAGAATCTAGTTCACGGCGTATAAAGTACAAGTCCAAAGCAAGACTTTTTCACAGAACTAGTGGCCAAGTATTCACCTCCTGGAGCCTTTATTTTCCATGCATCATGTTGAAGGCTTTATCTCATATTTTATCTGAATCCATTATACAGAGAAGTAAACTCTATTATTCTATTAGTCTAAATCATAAGAGTTTCTACCTTTATTTCAATTAACATTTATAACATGAATTTGACATAAGACATTAAATCATCTTATCAACACTAACATTATTTTACCAAAAAAAAAAAAAAACATACTGCATTGGCAAAAAAGAAATGTGTATAATTTTTTTAATAACTTATTCATTATTTAAACATAGGACATTAAATATCATCACACTCATTAAACATAAGACATTAAACATACTATTTAAAATATTTTTAAGATTTTAATTTTAAATCTCACACTAACAGGTGTTTCAAAAGAAAAAATAAAAATCTACAGGAGAAAGCTGCCGCAGACTGAACCTCACCTGAAAATTCAACAACTATCAAAACCCAATAAAAAAATAAAAACACGAAAAAAATAGGATAGAAAAGGAAAAAAAAAAAACCGCTACCTGCTATCGCCGGAGAATGCCAGAGATCTGCGACGGTGAGTGAGACCAGGTGAGGAATCATGAGAGAATGACACACGGATGGTGAGTGAGAGAATGATAGATTGAGGGTGAGATCTTCGGCTTCAATCGCAGAAGGGAGGAGACAGATCTTGTGGATCTTCATGTTCTTCGGCTTCACCAGGTCACCATGAGTGAGAGGAGAGTGAGAGAATGAGGCGACGAAAGGTGAGATCTTCAACTTCAATCGCGGATGGGAGGAGACGGATCTTGCGAATCTCCACATTCTTCGGCTTCACCAGTCACCGTGAGTGAGAGGAGAGTGAGAGATTGAGGAGATCATGGCGAAGAGTGAAAGACTGAGGAAGAGAGTCAGCGAAGAGTGAGAGTAGAGTGAAGAGAGTCCCGACGGAGGAAGAAAAGAATGAGGAAATAGGATTAGGCATTCACGTTTTTAAAAGTGCTACTTTTGATAACGATTTCATTTTCTTTTAGTTTTCAAAATCAAAGTTAAAATAAAAAAAAAAAATATTGAAATTGGGAACGAGGATCGCGGCCCTTAACAACGACTTCTCTGGTTTTAGAAAAACTAGGTGGTGAGAAACACATTATGCGGTGTGTATTATAAAAAAATAGTTAAAAATAATTATAATTTATTAAATTTATAAAATTTATATAGAGAGTTATGATAGATGCCATTTATCTAGATGGAATGTCTATCAAGGAATTGAACTAAGATACAATTTTTGCCATTGCAACTAATAAAATTGTTTTAATGCTTTTTCAAAGCTTAGATGAATTACTCGAAGGAAAATTAGATAGATACACTTCTACAATAATTATTCGAAGGAAAATTACTATTTCTTTTGAAATAGGGAATTTCATTGTGGTTCTATTTGAAATCTTGGAGAAATACCAAAGTTTTTAAAGATCCTGAACCAAAAAAGAGAAAACTAATATTTGATGCCTCAAATATGCAACTATTTTCAAAGGAAAAGCTAGGGAGATGTTTTTTCTTATCCTTTTTTTTGGGGGGGTGGGTAAGGGGGTTTGAATTGAATGTGACAGAGTGTTTTTGAAATGGAAATATTGAGTTCATACTTGAAATGAAGCTTCGAGTATCCAGGGGGTTGGGTTGGGACATGGTCATAGATTGGATGGTTGACATTTTGCAAATAAAAAGAAAAAGAGAGTAGGAGAAGGCAGCTTTCTTTATTTCCAATTGAACTTCTTGAAATTTGATTTTTAACAGGAGTAATGTCCAAGTCCAAATGTTGCATAATTCCAAGAAGAAACTCAATTTTGACAATGATTCAAGAAACGGGCCTTAAGTGATTGTTATTTTGATAGAAGAAGGAAGTGACTGCACAGCAATATTAGAAAACAACCATCCCATTTTTTTCACTCAAAGTGAAGCCAAATCAGGTAAAACCATAATCAAATTCACCAGATCGAAAATTTATAAAATTATTGGCCATTAAAATGATAAAATTGAGCTATGTCATCTCTAATTCCAGAAACCCATACACATGACAGCAACACATTAATCGACTATAGTATCAAAACTGAGAAAATTAATTGCAATGAGAACAATGTCAATTATTCTATCTAAAATCGTTGAACCATACAAACTCCACAAAAACTTCATTAGTAAAAATCGAGAAATCCAATAAAAAAGCTAAAAATCTATGAAAATACAAGATAGAAATGAAAAAGAATAAAAAAAGAATAAAATTATAAAGAAACCACGTACCTAACTAATCAACGCGTTCAATGGTGGGCAATGATGAAGAGAGAGGGGTGGGAGCTTAGGGACGATGGGCTTGTTCTTTCATTTGAAACCCAAACTTGAATGGGGAGAGATGGAGAGAGAGAGAACGTGAAAAGAAACGGGTAGTGTTGGCAAATAAAAATTTATTTGGGAATCAAACGTGGGTTTTGAATGAAACCCATCAATTTATTTGGATTTTGTGGATTCATTTTTAGAATTGATTCCAAAATTTTAATTCCCATAGTATTAATACAAACATCATTTTTGGGTTTCATTCCCATTCTCCATTCCCATACCCTCTTACCAAACGCTCCCTGAGATTTTAATAGTAAAAAATTTTAAAATATAAATTTTAAAATAATACGATAAATAAATAACATTCTGAAAATTGAAAAAAATTTAAAATATATAAAAAATAAAAAAAACTTTAAAAATATGTCATTGGACTGTGAAGCATGCAATTAAGGGGAAGTGAGTGAAAGAAAAAAAAATATTGCATTTTAAAGGATTTTAGATTTGCATGTGCACTTTTTGAAATTACTAATATATAAAAAAATTGTATAATTTTATAATAATAAAAATAAATGTTGTTTTCTGAAGATGATTTAAAAAAAAATTAATCTAAAATTATAATATTTAATAATTTAACTATCAAAAACTCATAAATATTAATATTTATTTTTTTAGATATAAAAAATTTTGAATTAATTCTAAAATTTAAATATTTATATAATACAAATAATAATTTAAAATGTCAAATATTTTAATATTAATATTTATATATTTGATATTTAAATAAAAAAATAAATTGTGACACAATATATTAAAATATTAAAAAATAAACTAAAACTATATTCAAAATTTTAGTTTAAGTAAAATTATAAATATTAATATTTAATTTCAA
This sequence comes from Dillenia turbinata, assembly GCA_037126225.1. Lineage (NCBI taxonomy): Eukaryota > Viridiplantae > Streptophyta > Magnoliopsida > Dilleniales > Dilleniaceae > Dillenia > Dillenia turbinata. The sequence goes on along the minus strand of JBAMMX010000003.1, from coordinate 9,909,703 downwards.
AATCTATAAGAAAAAATATTTAAATACTTAAATATTTATTTAATATTAAATATATTAAATTAGAATGATAAAAATATTTTTTTATATTAAAATTTTTTTAAAATTTTTAAAAAAATTTTAAAAAAATTTTAAAAATTTATTTTTTTTTTTAAAAAATATAAAAAAAAAAAAAAAAAAAAATTTTTTTTATAAAAAAAAATTTTTTTTAAAATAAAAAATTTAAAAAAAAAATTTTAAAAAAAATTTTTTAAAATAAAATTTTAAAAAAATTAAAAAAAAAAAAAATAAATTTTTTTTTTTTTTTTTTTTTTTTTCTCTTTTTTTTTTATTTTTTTTTTTTTTTTTTTTTTTAAAAAAAAAAAAAAAAAAAAAAAAAAAAAAATAAAAATTATTTTTAAAAAAAAAAAAAAAAAAAAAAAAAAAAAAAAAAAAAAAAAAAAAAAAAAAAAAAATTAAAAAAAAAATAAAAAAAAAAATAAAAAAAAAAAAAAAAAAAATAAAAAATTTTTTTTTTTTTTTTTTTAAAAAAAAAAAAATATATATTTTTTTTATATTTTAAAAAAAAAAAAAAAAAAAAAAAAAAAAAAAAAAATAAAATATTTAAAATTAATAAAAAAATTAAATAATTTTTTTTTTTTTTTTTTTTTTATTATAAAAAAATAAAAAAAAAAAGAAAAAAAAAAAAACAAAAGACAGAAAAACAAAAGACAAAAAAAAAAACAAAAAAAAAGAAAAAAAAAGAAAGAAAAAAAAAAAAAAAAAAAAAAAAAAAAAAAGAAAAGAAAAAGAAAAAAAAAAAAAAAAAAAAAAAAAAAAGAAAAAAAAAGAGGAAAAAAAAGAAAAANNNAAAGAAGGAAAAAAAAAGGAGAGAAAGAGTGAGGTCATGTAAGTTATAGAAAAAAATGCAATTAGAATTCTAAAGTAAAAAATGAACAAAAATGAATGGAAAAAAAAGTGAAAAAAATGGATTTGGATGAAAAAAAGGATTCAAATTGTAAAAAAAAAAAATAAAATCAATAAAAAAAAGTGGATGAAAAAAAGAAGAAGGGAGAGGAGGTTATATGAGTGATCATCATTTACGTGACTCCAGAAGATATATTTTAGAAAAATATTATTTAAATAATTTTGAATAAAAAACACTTTTTTTTTTTTGTTTGAAAAAACCCCATCAAACGTGATAAGATAAATAAATTTCGGAAGTCCGTGCATTGCACGCGTATATGGCCTTCGCAAAACGCTCCCAGTTGAAAAGCGAATGAAAACATTATCTGGCGAGAGAGACAGAGACAGGGTTGGGTGATTTTGGAAAAAAGAAAAGGGGAAAGTTAAAGAGGAGGTTTGTGGTGGGGCGGGGGGGTTTTGATCGAAGCTGGGTTTGTTATATGGGAGTATAGAGTGACGGAGATGTCGATGCAATTGGTTCCAGTTGAGCTCTGTAAAGGCATCAATGGCCTCGAAAAGGTCGTCTTGCGTGAGGTTCGCGGCTTTTCCGCTGAGGTCTCTCTCTTTTCCTTCTTGAAATCTCTCTCTCTCTTCTTGAAATCAATTTCTTTCCGCTTTCTTGCTGTTGGATTTTGATCTCTGACTTGCGATTGGATTGTGACTGTGATTGTGATGTCTGCTTTTACTGCTTCTTGATAATTGCGTAGACAGACGGGCGTTTATTGATAGGTAAATCGAGTAACGGATCTGCTGATTGATTGATCCGCGCTCATGAATTGCATCCTTTGAAGTTGATCATTATCTTGTTTTGCCTGCATATAGGGATTTGAAACTTATGATTATCCTTCACCATTATCCGCATTTCTTTGTTACTTTCTTTTTGTTTTATTTTCTTTTATTCCAGTTCGTGTTAAATTATGTTGTTAGTGTTCATCGTTTCATGCTTGTAGGTCCTATTGCCATCATGGCTAATGACTAATACAGAATCCCTCGGCTCATCATAGGTTTCGTTGTGGTATGAAGGAACTGCTTTCTGCTTATGGCAATTTAAAACATCTGAGGATTACAATATTGTTTATTTTAGGTTTTCACATTCAAATCAAAGATATGGAGATTGCATCTTCATGAAAGCTAATATAAGCACCTAACGTGCAATGGATGTCTAGAGCTTAGACAAGTTCGGATTTAACCTAAAACTTAAAAAAAAATAATAATAATAATAATAATTCTTAAAACAACCACACGACAAACAAATTCCAAAAGTAACCTAGGTTGGTCGAGTGTTGAACACTGGACCAACACTGTTGGTCGAGTGTTGAACACCTGACCATTTCGATGATCGTAAATCGCCGCGTGCCTTCCCCCATTTTCTCTTCTCCTCCTCTCTTCTCCTTTGCGGCCGACTGTGAAATCCTAACCCTAGCTCGCCTTACCACTGCAATCCGACGACGAGAGATGGTTTCCGGCAATGATCTCACCCCTGCAACTTCAGGCAACACATTGTTGGGTGGAGGAATGTTGGTCGAAGTTCAACACTCGACCAACCTAAGTTACATTTGAAATTTGTTTGCCTTGGGGGTTGTTTTAATATATATATATTTTTTCAATAATTTTAGGTTAAATCTGAACTTGACTCGTCTAGAGCTGCCATTCGTATTGGTCTTTATCTACTTGTAATAATTTAATGAATTTGGATGAAAAGCATATGGAGTTTGTAGTGAGCGATTTAGGGATGTTAATCAATTAAATCCATTACAAAATCATATAGGCAAATAGTATGGTAGCTATATTGCATTAAGCAACTAATATTCCATCAAAAATTTAGAATATGAAGTATACACATTTACGGGAAGCTAGATTCTGGCAAAAATGAACTACAGTTATTACATAAGGTTTCTTTTTGTTTAGTTGATCTGAGAGAATGTTTCTATCTACTTTGTTTTTCTCTCTCTGTTTTTTTGGGGGGGTTGTTGTGGTGGTTATTATATATTTTCTTTAACAATTGTAATTTGATTCTAGCTTCTAATTCGTTTAGGATTTGTGGCCTGTAAACATGGGCCAAGGGTTTATTGTAAGACGGGAATGGGAGAATGAATTGATTATGAATGTTGTTCCTCTCTTCTTCATTCTTCCTCATGTCTAGTTCCTCTCTCTATTCCTTTCCCCCTCTTCAGCTTCATGTTTTAGACTTCACTTGTACATGCTTCTTTTCGAAGCTATTTATTATTATTTCCAATCTGGTGTGTGTAGAGAGTCAAATTGTATGCTTGGTTGCATTAGCTGCTAGTCTATTGCATTATATTAAATCTTTTGAACTTCTTTCTCCTGATATTTGTGTTATGTCCTATAAGAACTTTAACTCTAGATATTGTCCTGGTTTTGCCCTTGAACTGTTCCTGTTTTGCTTTTGACAAAGATAGAGCCTTTGGGGAAGAAAGGGTGGTTCTCTTTTGTGGAATTGTGCTTTAATGCCTCTGCATTGTGGAATTTGGATGGAGGGGAATGCTAGGATTTTCAAAAACCAGCACACTGGCCCATTCCTCATATAGGATAATTTAGTTTCTTTGGCTTGTCTTGGGGCTTGTGCATTTGTGGTTTTTAAAGATTTTAGTTTTGATGAAATGGAAAGAGATTGGAAAGCAATTCTCTCCTAGTTTTCTTTTTCAGTTCTTTCTTAGAGGATTTCTCATCCTGTTAGTTTCTTTCTCTCTCTTCTCTCCTCCTTCAATGAAAAATGTTGAAGGAATTAGAGGTCAAAGCATAATCCAACAGAATCCTAACTTGTTTTGTTCTTTTTTCCCCCAAATTACCGTTTCTTTATATGTTTAAATTTTAAAATTAACTAAGAAATAAATTTGATTTAGATGTCATGGTAGAGATGGTTTGACAATTTCCATAGCTTCATTTTGTTAACTTGCAATAAATGTGCTTTTACTTCCAACTAAAAGATATGGCTTGGTGTGTAATGTAGCACATGCGGAGTGTGTGGCTTGGTGTGTAATGTAGCACATGCGGAGTGTGTGGCCTAGGATTTGTATAAGTACTTAAGCAACTTGTTTGTCTAATTTGAGGATGGAAAAATGTAGAAGTAATGCACACTGGTATAAGGTTTTGAGTTCTGATATGCAGATGCTTGTGTTTGTGGTTGTTTTTTTTTTTTTTTTTAATAATTATTTTTTTTTTTTTTTTTTTTAACAGGCATACAATGGGGCTATTTAGTTGTAGAAGCAGGCATCTTTTTTTCCTTTTTCTGTTTTTTGCTTTTGGGAATGAGGGGCTTACATGTATTGTATTAATTTTTCTTATATGTGATAGGTTTATTTGTATGGTGGTCATGTGACATCATGGAAGAATGAGCATGGGGAAGAGTTGCTTTTTGTTAGCAGCAAGGTACTTATGATTACTTCAATTCTGCTGAAAGAATTTCTTGTACCATATAGAATTATTTTGGCATTGTGACTTTGTAGGATAGTTTCAGTGCCATATATTTACTTACAGGCAATTTTAATTCCATAATGATTTTGTCTATTACATCGATACCTCTTTATCTTTCATATATAGCATTCATCTTAAAGGTGTGTGCGCTACCTTGTTCAGGCTAATTTCAAACCTCCAAAACCAATTCGTGGAGGTATCCCAATATGCTTTTCCCAGGTATATGTTCATTCTCCTCTCTACTTGTTGACAGTATTTTCCTTTCATGATTAATAAAAACGTGTCCAATCCATGCAGTTTTCAAATCTTGGATCTCTTGAGCAGCATGGATTCGCTAGAAACCGGCTTTGGAGTGTTGACACTGACCCACCTCCTTTCCCAACAACTTCTTCCAATAAGGCTTTTATTGATTTAATTCTGAAGCCCACTGAAGAGGATATGAAGATCTGGCCTCACAGGTATGTTCTAAAAAAGGTTTAATTTATTTTCCTGTTCTATCATTTATTATTATTATTATTTTAAACTTTTGAGGGTGAATGGGGCTGGTTATATCATGATACATAATAAGATCTATCTTAACACTGGTTTCTCATTGATTGCTATTTTTGTTGTGCTCTTTGTCTTGGATTTGTAGTTATGAGTTTCGTCTGAGAGTAACTTTGGGACCTGGAGGAGATCTGATGTTGACGTCTCGTGTTAGAAATACAAACACAGATGGCAAGCCATTTTCATTCACATTTGCTTACCATACCTATTTTTCTGTTTCAGACATTAGGTACATCTCAGCTGTATGTTGTTCTTGCTTGCAGAAACCTGCTGCTTACTGTTATCTTGTTTCTTCATTTGCTGAAGTTCTTTGTATTCTACCATGTTGCTTATGAACTGCTCTCCGCAGTTTTAATCTGATAATCTCCCATAGAAAAACCTTTTCTTAGTGGTGTTAAAGGACTTTAATTTTGACGCATGGTTAGTACTAGATTAGATAAGAGATGGAAATGTTCCTAAATCTTCTGATACATTATATTACCAATTTGTGGTTTTAACATCAATATGAATCTCTTTCAGGAATTTGCTTAACTCAATATATTGTTCTTCCCATTGTCACTAATTATGGTTTATTTAGTAATGTAATAATTTGAAGATTGTTTGGAGTCATTCCAGTGGTCTGAACTTTATAAAGAGACAGTATGCATTGTATTGAACTTTTCTGGTTTTATCATTGGGAGCAATAGAGGACAGGACTGTGTCACATCTCTTATTTTTTCTCCATAGAAATTTTCTCAAATAATGTCTTCCCCTGTTTTTGGGGGTGGGTGGGGGTGTGGCCAGGGAATACAGTTTCTCCTTCGCTGTCCAACTTACAAAATATTGGACTACAGATACTTCTAAATAGAGTTCATGCATTAAAATTGCAATTGTGCTATTGACGCATTGCTGCCTCTTCCTCCCTCCACCATTCTATTAATTCTAAGGGTCTCTATACGCTTGATGAGGTCCTCAGTCAAGCCCCTTTCAACATCCAGAATACCTGAGCAATCAATTTCATGCAGAATGGAATTTTTTTTTTCTTTTTCCAATGTTTTAGAGTCTCTTTAAGACACTTCATCTTCCTTGTGGACTTGAAACCCTCATAACCCTTTACTTGGGTGTCTCTGATGGTCTTTCACCACTGTCCTAACATAACTGTGGGAAATGGTTTGAAGTGGTTTTTGTGAGGGTCCCATGTCTAATGCTTGGAAAGCAAGACTCCTACTCAGTGAAAAAAAGATGGTTAACTCAAGAAGTGACCATTTGCTCCCTGGACACAAACCAAGACCATGTGTATTGAGCGTTGGAAAAACAATGAACATACTGAAGTTCATGGTTCCTAATAAAGGAACCAAAGAAGAGATGCTAACAGTGATGCTAGACCTGTATGTATAATTGTTCACGATCATTTTTGAAGAGCAAATCGAATAAGAGTGATGAATGAAAAATAAAACTTATTGCTCAAAAAATGACATTCTTTTTTATTGAAGATTGTAAGAGAATACAAGGGTAGTTCATAAGCTTTCTTCTTACAGGAAACACATATTTATAGAGGAGTAGAAAGGATAAAAAATGAGAGAAAGACAAAGGAGAGAGGAGCTTTGAAGCTCCTGTCCCAACAGCTAGAAAAACTAGCCGTAGATATCTATAGTACCTAACTTGCTCATGATTTTTCTGAAGATGATCGGAAGTTGAGGCCTTAGTGAGAATGTGTTATGACAGTGAATGCAAAGGAAGACGTGGCTGATGACTTGGCACCAAAGATGCTAGATGTGGCGGCCCCTAAGATGCTGGATGAGGTGGCTCCAAAGATGTTGAAAGTCTATAACTGTAGAAGGAAGAAGGGAAGTGTGAGAGGAGAGGAGAGTAACAAACTCAACTGAAAAAGGGAAAGAATCAAAGTGTTGAATGGGTAGGGGTGAATATAAATGTAAAGGGGATAGAAAACAAATGAAAGAATTTGGCTGTTAGCTGGGGTAATCTTGCATTGAGTAGCATAATTGCATTTTCTATGGTTGTAATTTTGAATTGAAACCATCAAAGGAGAACAATCTTGTTGCTCTTATCTTTCAAACTCTCTTCCCTGTTATTTTAATTGAATTTTCTACTCTCTTCATAAATTGATCGTAACAAATTGGTTTGACCCGCCGGTTTTTGCTCGTGCAACCATCGAACCTAGTGAAGAGCAGACCCTTCCATACACTCTAGAGCCAAGGTTAGCTTCATCTCCTCCTTGGTCTTATGGATGAGGAAGTGCTGTTCTGCTCGTGCAATCCATGCCACGGGGTCGTTTCCATCGAAGCTAGGAGTTCCACCTTCTTAGCAGTTAGCTGCTAGTCACCGATTGGCACCACTTTGATCGAGCTTGGAACGGCTTCATTTGTGTCCATAATTGGTATATCACCCACCTTTATAGCTGTTCCATTGACGATTCCGCTTGCTGAAGTTGTTGAAGCGCATACATCCTCCTTATCCGCTGGTCTTCGCTTCATCCACGCTGAGATCATCTCCTTTAGCGTGTCTAATTTGTCTAGTCGAGAACGTTGGTGGAGCAATTCTTCCATAATTCCTGCTACGCTTTTCTCTACAGCTTCAATTTGTGATTCCATTCTAGTTTGTAGCATTAATTCACCCTTCGTTTGCTGTTTTGAGGATTTGGCAGGTCGGATCAATTTATTACAATCAATTTATGAAGAGATTTGAGAATTCAATTAAAATAACAAAGAAGAGAGTTTGGAAGATAAGAGTAACAAGATTGTTCTCCTTTGATGGTTTCAATTCAGAATTACAATCGGAGAAAATGTAATCATGTTGCTCAGAGTAAGATTGCCCCAGCTAACAGCCGAATTCTTTCATTAGTTTTCTATCCCCCTTACAAATATTCCCCTTTACATTTATATTCATCCCTACCCATTCAACCATTTTGATTCTTTCCCCTTTTTAGTTGAGTTTGTTACTCTTCCTCTCTTTTCACACTTCTCTTCTTCTTTTTACGGTTATAGACTTTCAGCATCTTTGGAGCCACCTCATCCAGCATCTTTGGAGCCAAGTCATTAGCCATGTGTTCCTTTGCATTCCCTGTCATAACAGAATGTCTGCTAATTGCTCATTGCTTTTTGTGTGAGGGGTAACAATCAGCTTGTCCTGAATTTTTTTACTCACGAAATGACAATCTATTTCACTATGTTTAGTTCACTCATGAAACACAGGATTTGATGCTATGTGTAGTGGATGGCTGGTTGATTGTCAAAAAAGAGCTTGATTGGAGTTGTAACTGAAAACCCTAACTCCTCTACAGGAGCCTTTAACCATACAATTTCACTAGCAGCTGCAACCATAGCTCGATACTCTACTTCAGCACTAGATCTTGATACCACATGCTGTTTTTTTGCTTTTTCAAGTCGCCAAATTTCCTCCTACGAACATGTAGTACCTGGTAGTTGACTTTTTATCTTTAGAGTCACTTGCCCAATCAGCATCATAGAACCCTAAGATCTCCAAACTGCGATTGTTCTTCATCCAGATGCCCATCCCTGGAGAACCCTTTAAGTAATGAAGAATCCTTTCAGCTACTCTCCAATGCAGCTTCTTGTGATCATGCATATGCTGACTGATCTGGCTTATAGCAAATGAAATGTCTAGTTTGGTTATAGTAAGATAGATCAACTTTCCTACAAGCCTCTGATATTTTGTATATCTTCAAGTGGCTCCTTATCATCCTTGTGACTGGTACATATACTAATGGGAGTGCAGGTGGGTTTAGCTTCTAATTTCCCTATTTTCTGCAAAAGATCAAGCACATATTTTCTTTGCGAGAGAATTAATCCATTAGAGCAATAGACGAGCTCAATTCCAAGAAAATATTTTAATTTTCCTAGATCTTTGATATCAAATTTAGACTTTAAGTAGTTTCTTGTCTGTTTAAGTTCATTAATATCATTTCCTGTAATGATAATATTATCAGCATATACTAGTGCAATGGTAATTTTTCCTAGATTATTTTTAATAAATAGGGATGAATAACTATTGCACTTTTAAATCCATTACTGAGAAATGCGCAACATAACTTGGCATACCAGGCCCTTGGAGATTGTTTGAGATAATAAATAGCCTTTCTAAGCTTGCACACTTTTCCCTTTTGTTTTTGAATTCCAGGAGGTAATTCCATGTACACTTCTTCAAGATCTCCTTGTAGGAATGCATTAGCCACATCCATTTGATACATAGTCCATGAGTGATTGACTGCCAATGATAGGAGAACCCTAATGGTATTCATTTTAGCAATAAGAGCAAAGGTTTCTTTGTAGTCAATTCCATATGTTTGAGTAAATCCCTTGACTACAAGTCTAGCTTTGTATTTGTTTATGGATCCATCACTTTTATGCTTAATCTTATATACCCATTTGCATCCCATAATATTCTTTCCCTTTGGAAGAGTAGTTAGTTCCCATGTTTTATTCCTTTCCAAGGCATTTAACTCTTCCTTCATAGCGTTTTTCAATTCAGGTATGTTGTTGGCTTCTTTGAATGATTGAGGTTCCCGCATAGTGTTAATGGCACTCAAGAAGGCTTGATGGCTTTTAGAAATATTGGTTAGTGTATAATAACTCGAAATGGAATGAACTATAGATAGAGAATTCTAGTAAAATTTCCATTTTGAAGGAGACCGTCTTACCATGGTGGATCTCCTTAGGGGTACTATTTCTTCATTAGAATCCTGAGTTCGATTTTCTCCCCGACTCTGTTCCTTCTTCTTTGTCTATGGTTCCATGATTTTGTTCCCCTTCGAGCTCCTCTTCTTCCATTTGAGTTTTATTTTCTTGAGTTGCTTCTTCTCTGGTACTAGTGAAAGGAATTTGAATATTCCGGTCACTTGGGATAGGAGTTTTGGTTTGAACATCTAGAGTTCCAACATCTGAAAAATAAAATTCTTCATTTACAAATATTACATCTTTAGATGTGTACATTTTGTTAGTAGTGGGATCAAAACATTTGTATCCCTTTTCAAATGATGCATATCCTAAGAAAACATATTTCTTAGCTTTTTCATCTAATTTGCTTCTAAACTGATCTGGAATATAAACATAACAAATGCACTCAAAAACTCTTAGATGGGAAATGTCAAGTTTTCTTTGGAGAAGGATTTCTTAGGGGGATTTTCCTTTGAGAGTTTCGGTAGGCATTAAATTGATTAGATGTGCAGCTGTCTTTATGGCCTCATCCCAATAGATTCTAGGAACATTTGCATGAAATAGTAGTGTCCTAGCAGTTTCTAGGAGATGTCTATTTTCCTCTCCGCTACTCCATTTTGTTGAGAAGTATACACATAAGATTTCTGGTGTACTATCCCTTTTTCTTCTAGGAATTCCCCAAAGGCTTTGCTAGTGTATTCTCCTCCATGATCGGATCTATGGATATTAATGTTAGCATTATATTGATTGGTTACATACTTGTAATAACTCTTGAAGACTTTAAATGTTTCCAATTTGTTACTTAATAGATACACCCAAGTATGTCTTGACTTGTGGTCTATGAATGTGACAAAATATTTAAAACTATATCTAGATGTAATAGGAGAGGTCTACACACCAGAGTGTATTAACTCAAAAGGATTTTCACATAGAGTCTTGGAAATAGGATAATACATTCTAGTTTCTTTCCCTAGTATACAAGCTTTACAATGCCTATCTTCTAATTTTAATTGAGGAAATAGGCTTTTTAAAGCTAGTCTTCCAGGATGACCAAGGCGGGCATGCAATAAAGAGATATTCTTGGTGTGAGTGCTGAAGGCATGATTCTTTTCTTCCAAAAAATATAAGTTATTTCTTATAGTTCTTATGCCAATCATACGAATTAGAATGTGATAAGTTTGGTTTCGGAGTGATACCTTGTGGGCTGGATATGTACTTAGTGAGCTTATCCAACTTGTCTTCAAGAACTGCAATGAACAAAGATTCAGAGGTGGTATTGTGTGCTTGAGCAGGTTGTTGTCAAGTCTTTTTCTTCACGAAATCGGGCATTAGGTGGGGATTAAGGAACCTGCACTTTTCCTTCTTATGGCCTGGCTTCTTGCAATGCAAACAAATATCTTTCTTTTTGAATTGTTCCATCCTTCTTGGTGCAGTATTTTCTTGGACAGCAACGAATGAAGGAGTTTCATTTGAAGCTTCTTCAAGTCGTAGGCTGGTTTCTACCCTTTGAATCATGGATTGTACTTCTTGAAATGAAGGAAAGTCCTTCATTTTCAAAATCTCCTGTCGAAGATTGTAATATTGTTCTCCTATGCCCATTAAAAGACTGAACAACATGTCCTCATCCATTTTTTTGGGCTGAATTTTAAATCAGAGGAGGGAGGCCTAAGAATATCTAGTACATTCCATAGGTCCTTGTGTTCCCCAGAGTATTCAGGAAGGGATTTTCCTTCCTTTTTAAGAGATGCGGTTTTCCTTTTCAATTCGAAGATTCTTCCGGTGTTACTTTGCTGCCTATAGATCGCATGCATTTGATCCCATAGTGCTTCAGCATTTGGGATGCACGTAACCATGGCTTTATGGGTCTTGTTAATAGACATCAATAATAAGATGACAACTTGGTCATCTCTCTTCTTCCCACTTCTGAAGGTAGGAGAGGATACATCAGGTGCCTCATCTAGAACATGACCCTCCAAGTTGTAAAAATTTGGAGACCTCATGATTGTATCTTTCCATGAATTGTAGTTTGCTGAGTCTAGAAGAGTAGAAGAGAACATTTGAATATTGATTTGGCAGGTGGTTTGCCCAGCCCAATAGAAGATGGGATTTACTCTGCTCTGATACCATGATGATTTTTGAAGAGCAAAATCAAATAAGAGTGATGAATGAAAAATAAAACTTATTGCTCAGAAAATGACATTCTTTTTTATTGAAGATTGTAAGAGAATACAAGGGTAGTTCATAGGCTTTCTTCTTATAGGAGACACATATTTATAGAGGAGTAGAAAGGATAAAAAATGAGAGAAAGACAAAGGAGAGAGGAGCTTTGGAGCTCCTAGCTAGAAAAACTAGCCGTTGGGCTTGTCCCAATGGCTTGTTTTTCCTAGCCGTTGGGGCTCTCCAACAGCCAGATCTGGCTGTTGGGGGCCTTTCTTAAGGCCCTTAAATGGGCCGATGAGAGTCCAATTAAATGGACTTATAAGACCTCAAGGTCCTGGACAAAAAGCTTGCTAACAATGGGCCAATTTTCTGAACAGCTTTTATATGCTATTTCCAACAACATACCTTCTCTCTCTCTCTCTCTCTCTCTCCCTCCCTCCCTCTCTCTTATTTTCTCCTGAAGTAACAAATCAGACAAAAGACAGAAAATTGAGAAAGTGATCGGAATGTAAAATTCCAGCAACAGTCATGCATTCAATTCCCTCCTCTTAGAATCCTTAATATTAGAAGCCTCATCCTTCTTGGAAATGTTACCTTCTTTTTTCTTTGTTTTACCAGAATAATTTTCACATGTATAATATTATCCTCATGCTGGCTATGGTTACAAGAAAAATTTGTACAGAATTTCATTTTTGTAATTTCATCTCTATCATTTTGAGACTTGGACCACATTCTATTGAAATGGACTCAGTGAGCCTGAAGCGTATGTTATACAAAAGCTATAACTGGGGGAAATTGAATTAGACATTTGAAGGGGGATTATCTTATGGTCTCTCATCCTCTAGGCATTTTCCATAATATTATTCATGGAAAAATTTTTTGCTTGTGATTCTTTCTACTACATTCAGGTCAGCCAAATATTTATTCTCCAGCTTATGTTACATTGTTTTTTTTTTTTTGGTTTTTTTTTTTTCCTTTCTATTTTCATATCTTGAGCATAGGTCTTGTTTTTCATGTTTAGTGAAGTGAGGGTAGAAGGACTAGAAACATTGGATTATCTTGACAATTTACAGAACAGAGAGCGATTTACGGAGCAAGGAGATGCAATAACATTTGAATCAGAAGTGAGTTTTGCATATTGTTTTTCATTCTTTTGTTTGTTCTTCTTGTATTTATAGTAGTAGCTGTACTTAATAGGTGGACAAGATCTATCTTAGCACCCCAACAAAGATTGCAATTCTTGATCATGAAAAGAAGAGAACCTTTGTCATAAGGAAAGATGGACTTCCCGATGCAGGTACCATGTTTACATTCATCATTTTTTAAGAAATCCAATTCACTTGTATATTACTGGTTTGTTTTATGCATTCGGATGATTGAGATTTTACTGTTTATATAGATATATTTGTTTCCTGCAAGGTTCTGAGGACAATCAACTGATAATGCTTTGACTATTACAAGTGCTTGGTAATCAGGGGTGTTGTGGGGTCATTTCAAAACTCATAATATTTCATGGAACTGTGGTATTTAGCTCACCAAATTTGACTAAATTAACATAATATAGATATGACTTTTAGAACATAAATTGATATGTATAGGAATGAATTTTGAAACCTTGTACCAGGAGGAGGTACAAGGTACAACAGTGACTTGATGAACTTATTTATGATATTTGTTCGCAATTGATTACAGTCGAGTGCAAACATGCCTTTCTCGTGATTTCTTTCTACTCATTGTTGTTGTTACTGTTATTCGGCTCTTAGGTATTCCCATCTAGAGTGATGTATCTATCCTATCTTGTGTAGTGGTTTGGAATCCCTGGGATAAGAAGGCTAAAGCAATGGCTGATTTTGGGGATGATGAGTACAAATATATGCTTTGTGTAGAGGCTGCTGCAATTGAGAAACCAATCACGTTAAAGCCAGGTGAGGAGTGGAAAGGAAGGCAGGAGCTCTCTGCTGTCCCATCCAGTTATTGTAGTGGGCAACTTGATCCTCAAAAAGTCCTCCAGAGCAGCTGAAAATTCTTATCATTCTGGTTTATATCATGTACAGGTATTAAATTTTGTTCGTACATGCACCATGATTTATGTTTATTCCTGTTTCCTTAATACTCCCAGAATACCTTATAGTAAGTTTTGGAATACTTTGTTTTTGTTATTCTTTCAATTGGTCCCTTTTATGCTATACTAATTCTAACTTCTCTCTCCCCGTTCCTTTCCCCAAACACCATCTTTTCTCTGATTTTTTCGAAAACCAAAACCTGTTGCTTGATGCCTTTATTCATTGGAATACTTCATTTTTGCGATTCTTTTTATTATGTTTTCTGGATCAAGATATTTTCAATAGGTTCCCTTTTTTTTTGGTGCATACAGTGAGACTCGAACCAGAGTCTATTACAAGGGGGAGAGGGGAGGTGCCACTTGAGCTAAGGTTCATTGGCCAATAGGTTCCTTTTATGCTACACTAATTTTAACCTGTCTCTCTCCCTTCCTTTCCCTGACACAGTCTCTTCTCTGATATCCTCGAATACCAAACTCTGTTGCCTGATGCCTTTTAGTCATTGGCTGAGGCTTATATGGAGTTGATACACAATCCTTATTTTCGTTTGCTTAGTAGTATCATTGTATCAACCCTAACCAAATCAACAAAAGACCATCTATTTGCTGTAGACATTGAATCAGTTGTATGGTATTGTGATGAGCGACGAGGTTTGCTTTTCTGGATCATCCTTCTGCTCTTACAAAGCTTTTTAGTATTTTAAAATTTTAATTTTAGTCAACATATTATTTTTTTTTAAAGCTCATGTCTTCATATGGATCGAAAAAACAATTTCTTTACTAAGTGGTCTTTATCTCTGATACATTTTGTGAATCATACTACCTATTGTGGTTCCTTGATTCATGTCACCTGTATTTAAAGTATGTTTACTTTGTCATAGCTAATCATGTATTCTCTATTCTTCATCCATCCACAAACTTCTTAAATACGCGTTTTGTTCTAATCCATCTTGATTACACCTGTGTCAAATTTTTGGTACGGTATTCAATTCTTTTGACTGCTTGTGATAATCCAACAACCCCCCCCCCCAAACAAAAAAAAAAGAAAAGAAAAGAAAAAAGAAGTTATTAAATGAAAACACCCTCTAAGATGATACTGGCGAACTATTATCTTTCTATTGTTATTTTATTATATTTAATTTGTTTTCTGTATTCTATATAGTGCTCAGGGTAGCCCTTGTGGTTAGTCTTCTATTTGATTTCTTTTAATGGTTGACTGAACTCAACATGATCTTCCACCATAGATGTCTCTGCTTTTGCTTTACTAGTTACTCTTTTCTTCCTATTGCCTTTATTTTGACTAGCTTATAGACATGCAAAACCAATTTATGGGTGATACCTTGTTGTGTTTACACGTGGGCATCCTATGGCCTATCAGTGCTGTTCTTCACAAAATGTTTTTCACTAAGAGGTTATGCATCAGGCGAAATGGCAGCAAAATACCTGAAACAATTATGGAGTCTTCATTGGCATCTAAAAATCTTACACTCAGGAATGAGTGTGAGGACTGTTTATGGAAATTGACAACTAAACAACTAATGCATCTGGCATAGAACGATTTTAGAGGAATTGGGGCAAGGTTTAGGGCCAATGAAACTAGGGTTTACTACAGAAAATTCAGCAATTAAATTGAAATAAAAGGAGCACTAAATGGGAAGAAAAAGGATAGTTTTACACGCATCACATTAGTAGATCTTTAAGCATCACACAGCTAGAAAGCATGACACCTTCTGGGGTTTGAGAGGACTCAAATCATAAATTCAAAGTTTTATTATGAACTTCTCATCGTTGGACGATCAACTTTGAACAAAATAGAAACTACTACTAAGATAAAAATTTTGAAATTTCTAAATAATCCTGTAGCAGTGACTCTTCTAACATTAAATAGAAATAACTCTCTAAATAACTAGACACCAAAATAAAGTTAAAAAGAAAAAATAAAATAAAAACCTGTGAACTGTACACTAATGTGAACTCAAAACCTTCCATGAAAGAAGGGCATGCACACAGACAAACTTGCCCACATTGCCAATCACTTCATGTTTTACTAATATGTTAGCTAATTCTTCTGCACTGTGAGGATATAACATTGGAGCCTTAAATTTGGACCAATTTAGCTAAGAAGAGTGAGTGGATTATGAGAAATGTTTGTTTACCTGAGAGGTATGTGCAAACATAATTGAGGAAATTTTCTGTGCTCTTGTTAGCAAGTCCTCAGACTCAGATCATAGCTTACAACGTATTTGTATGTGCTAGAAATCTGATTATTGAGAAATTTTGAATCAATGGCGTTCGTAATCTGAAGATGTTTCTGGTACTAGAGAAAGAACGAAACTGGTGCTCAAATAACTTTCGGATTTGCACTTTCTGTGTCGAGGAACAGACAGTTCAGGTGCTTCGATTTATCACTTGAATTGAAAATGGCCATTGTGGTGTGCTTCACTAGAAAATTAGTCATTGGTTCATAGTATCTCTATTGATCAAGGAACAATATTATTTACTGGTCCCACTTGGTCAATTCACATAAGTTCAGATCTAGGCTTTGTTGATTTGATGAGCATATTTCCCATATTATGGATATGTGAGGACATATTGATTAGGCGCTGATTTATCATTGATGGCAGATTCTCTCTCTGTGGCTCAAGGTGGTATCATTAGTTCACTTGGCATAACTTTTGCACTTGGCATTCTTATCTCCATATTGAATTATATGTGCTAATTTGGATCTCAAGATTGTATATCTTGCACTGTGGCCAGATTTTATGTTGTACTTATAATTAACCGCCCCTTCACCTTTGTACTCCAGTGGTCTGTCTGTGGACCATTTGTAACTTGGAGTAACTTATTTATCACATTTGGATATTGTCAAATTCTTGGTTTCTACAATAAAAAATTTAACTGGTGAAGATTTTCATTGCAGGTGTTTTCTTCCCCTATGTTGGAGCATGATAGCAAATCCTGGTCAGGAATTCTTTTCCTTTTCCCCATTTTTTTTATCACCTCAACATCCTTTTTTTTTTTTTTTTAAAAAAAGGCCCTTCCTTACCTTTGCTTGGGGGCTGGTGAAGAGTGGAGATCCTGTTGGTATGGTACCATTAAGGGAACTTTTTGTCAAATGATATTGAGTTCAATGGTAAATGTTGGCATGCCAGAAATCACCTTGAAATGCATTGTTAGAACTGGCCTATATTTTCTGGTTTAGTGGATGGGGTTTTTTATATCTTCTGTCTGCTGTAATATCTTTTTCAGTTCCAAAGAAAATTGGTTCCCTTTTTTCCCCCCCTTATGGTTAGGGATATTCTCTTGTAAGACCTTTTAAATTTGTGGAAGTACTCCACTTGAAATACATATAAAAATGCTGAACATTTTCTGTTAGCTTCGTTCCTTTGTTCCAATTAACAAGAATTAGCATTTGGTAGGAGGTTGGACATGATTTGGTATTGCTTTGAAGCAAAGATCACCATTATTGGGTGTTTGACATGTTTTCGAGGTTTTCCAATTTTAGGTTGGGTGGATGCCCACATCCCCCCAAACTGTATTTACAAGTTTCTCTGCAAAAAGCTGTCTGCTCCTACACTTAGAAAGAGCACTATTTTCCTTCGGATAGTTTTCCCGGCTGTAAGACCCTTTTGAGTAAGGGGAATCGAAGGCCATGGAAAGTTTATTGGCAACAGAGAATCCTTTCTTACTCTGTCCTACCTGCCCTATGCACTCAAGGGGGAGGCTGGAACAAAAAAAAGGCCTGGTTCCACGCAAGAGAGAGGTGGAAAGTATGAGACAACCTGTCTGTGGTCTAGTTTTTCAATAGCAAGTTCCTGTTCCTGTTTCTTACTTTGTTCCTGTTTCATCAGTGACTTGTGCACCTACTGCCTCAGGCTTCAGATTGTAATGTGAACTGTGGATTGAGGTGTTTGTTAGCTTCTTGTGTGACTGTGTTATTGACTTGATCACTTTGGAACCAGATGGGTCCAAAAGATTCATTTGGGGAATACCTTGTGAAAACGCCCAGGATGCAAATGCTAAATGCTAAAACGAGTTCATCTGAAGAAAATCAAACCCTCTAGGCAGATAGATCATGAGTTTTAGTTGGTTATTCTTCCAACATGAGAGTTCCCGTTGGAGTAATGACTTCGGACGGCCTCCACTGTATTCACAGCGAAAACGTTGGTAATGTCCTTTAGGAATGGAATGGTTTAGGCTTAGTGGTACCAGAAAAATTATGTGAGCACCGTAGCTGCTGCTCTATGCTTTAGCTTATGCTTCTCTTTCCAGAAGTGCCAGTATGGTAGTTGCTTTCTTATTCGACACTTGATCTGCTCGTAAATGAATTTAAGAGTCGGTCTTCTTTCCTCTGCATGAGTGGAGAGATTTGCTCATAAATGAAGTACCTCGGGAAATGCTCGCATGAAATATATAAACATACGCAAATGACATGTAGGACTGAGGTGGCTCTTTTCATACCCTTTGCAGAGCATGCTGCTTTGTACTTGTGGTGTTGCTGCTTTCTTGTTTTTGGTCTAGGAGGGCACTGCCTTAAACAAGGAAAGACTAGATGTACTAGAAGGTGATTCCCATACGGTCCCCTAGCACATACGGCTCCAGCCCAATGGGAGCACAATTAGGGAATGCCACGCCCAGAGGGATTTTGCGTGCCGTATTAGCTAGCTTTTCAGTACGGCGGTGGGCGTCACCGTAAAAATGGTTAAAGCGGGCCTGCGCTCTTCCATTAAGCACCTTATGGAGTCCTTAACCATGCCTTGATAGATACGATGGCTTGGAGTTTTCCCTTCCAAGTGCACTAATACTTTCGCCAACCATGCAGTCTGCTGTATTTTGGGTTAACTGATAATTCCTTCAAAGGGCATAAGAGCCATGACATAAAACAAAGGTATGAAAACTCAAAATCCCGGCACCTTTTGCTTGTGGATCTTCGGATGGTAAATTCAAAGGTGAAAAATGGGGACAGATTTGTTTTTTTTTTATATATAATTTAAAAAAGAAGAAGAAGAAGAAGAAGAAAAGAAGGGCATAAAATGAATTCAAAGGGTGAGATTAGTGTCGGTAAAGTTTTGTTGCTTAATTGTGCCCAAAAATAAAAAGTTGTTGCCGGATAGGGGGAGTGACCTTGAAGACTATGAGAGGTACGAGGGAATTTAAGGAGAGCATGAACATGTGACGTGAACCTACGGTTATTCTACAGATATGTCAAATTTTAATCTCAGAGCATGAGGGACCTCGGTGGATTAATGGTAAGGCAGAAAACATGCCACCCTTCGTCGCTTGGTTTGAATTTTAAAGCCTGTCATTATGCATTTATTGTTGGAGACGCTGTACATCAACCGGCGTACGTCACTGTAGAAAAGATATGTAGGTGTGTGTATATATATATACACACACACACTAGTCATTGCCTCGCGCTAGCGCTCTGGATGCACATTGTACTTTTTTATTGTATAAATATTTGTTAAATTTATAATTAATATAATATTTAAATTAAATTATTATTCAAATTATTAAAAAATATAGTATATATCAGTGACAAAAAAAAGTTTAACACTGTAATTCTAAATAAAACAACAATTGACATAAAAAAAAGGGTAATAAGTTAAGTAAAAAGGTAATAGAAATAGAGGGATGATCATCCGTGGGATTTTAAAAAACAAATGACTCGAGGAAAAAAAATAAAAATAAAAAAAATAAAAAAGCAAGGACCTGAATGGAAAAAAAATTTAAAAACTATAGTTTAAAAATAAAGGGTGACCTTCCGTGAGGTAAAAAAAAAAAAACAAAAGTGGAAAAATCTATATTAAAAAAAGATGAAAAACTAAAATGAAAAAAAGGGTAAAAAAAATAAGGGGCTAGATGGACAAGTGGGGCCAAAAATAAATGGAAAAAACTTATGTCTAAAAAAGATGAATAACCTAAGAAAAAAAAAATTGGGTAAAAAAATAAAAAATTGTGGTCTAAAAATAAAATGACGACCATCCATGAGGTAAAAAAACAAAGGGAAAAAACATGTATCCCAAAAGACAAAGCATTTAAGAGGAAAAAAAAAGATGAGTTAAAAATGAAAAGAGCAAAGACATGAATGGAAACAAAATAAAAAACTATGGTTTAAAAATAAATGAATGACTATCTGTAGGTCAAAAAAAACAAAAAGAGAAAAACTTATGTTTCAAAAAAATGAAGAATTTAAGCACAAAAAAGGATGAAAAGTAAAAAGACCTAAATAAAAAAAAGTGTAGTCTGGTCCCAAAAAAAGGATCTAAACAAAAAATGGTAAAAAAAAAATACAAGAAGCTGAATGAAACAAAAAAAGTGTGTAGTCTCAAAAAGACGAAGGAGTTAAGCGAAATAAAAATGGTCAAAAAGAAAAAGTAAAAGGATTTGAATGAAAAAAAAAAAAATGATTCCAAAACTATGGGTTGACCAAGTAGAATGTTTGAAAAGTAATAAATAGTAAGCACGGAAAAAACCTATGTTTAAAAGAAAAAAAGAAAAACTCAAGAGGAAAGAAAATGATAAAAAAAAAAAAAAAAAACAAGGAGCTGAATGAAAAATATAAAAAAAATATAGTTTAAAAATAAAAAGATAACTATCCGTAGGAAAAAAAAAAAAAAAAACAAAAGAGGAAAAACCCTATGCTATAAAAAGACGAAGGACTAAAGTGAAAAAAAAAATTGGGTCAAAGAAAAAAGGATTTAAATTGACTAGTGGGGTAAAAAAAAAGAGAAAAACATATATTTAAAAAAGACGAACAACCTAAGAAAAAAAATAGGCAAAAAAAAAAAGGAATAAATAAAAAAAAGAACTGTAATCTAAAAATAAATGGACGACCATATGTGAAATCAAAAAATAAAATGAAAAAAACCTATGTTTCAAAAAATTGAAGGACGTAAGAGGTAAAAAAGGGTAGGTTAAAAAAATAAAAAGAGCAAGAAGATAAATGGAAAAACAATATGGTCTAAAAACAAATGGATGACCATATGTGGGGCCAAAAAAAATAGAAAAAATATATATTTTAAAAAGACGAAAAATTTAAACTAGAAAAAAGGGAAAAAAAATGAAAGGATTTGAATGAAAAAAAAAAAAAGTATAGTCCCATAAAGATAAAGGACCAAAGCAAGAAAAGTGGGTTAAAAAAACATAAGGCTATGAACGAAACAAAAAAAAAAAAGTGTGACTCCAAAAAGATGAAGGACGTGAACCAAAAAAAGTTTAGTATAAGAATTTGAATAAAAAGAATGCATGGTTTCAAAAATATGGGACAACCACGTATGGACGTCTGAAAAGAAATATACAATAAGCGCTTTCGGTACTTTATATATATTGAATTGAATACGGTCTAAAAATAAACAGAGGACCATCTATGGGGTCAAAAAACAAAAGAAAAAAACCTATATTCCAAAAATACAAAGAATTTAAGTGGTAAAAAAATGGATAAAAAAAATGCAATGATCTAAATAAAAAAAAAAATGTGATCCCAAAAAATGGAAAACTTAAGGGAGAAAAAGGTTAAAAAAGTGCAAAGATTTAAATTTTTAAAAAAAAGTATGGTTCCAAAAACACAAAAGATCCAAGCCAACAAAAAAAAGTCCAAAAAAGTGCAAGAACATGAAAAAAAAAAAAAAAAAAACCATAGTGGGGGCCAAAAAATATCGAATGATTATCGAGGGATGTCAGAAAAAAATGAACAGTGTGGTTAAACAGTAAGAGCAAAAAAAAAAGTGTGATTACGGTTAAAAAAAGTATAACGACTTGAATAGAAAAAAAAAACAAAGTGTGAAAAAAATCAGGTAAAAAAATGTAAGAACCTGAATGAAAAAAATGAAAGTGTGGTAAAAAAAATGAAGGACCTAAGTGAAAAAAGAAAAAAGTATAAGGACTTGTACAAAAGAAAAATGTGATCATGGATAAAAACAAAAGTGTAAAGATATGAATGAAAAGAAAAAAAAAATGTGACTAAAAAAACGAAGAAGTTAGGGAAAAAAAAAAAAAGAAAAAGAGTCTAAAAAAGGTGCTATGATGTGTGAAAAAAAAAAAAAAAAAAAAATATATATATATATATATATATATATATATATATATATATAATGGACGACTATTGACATCCGAAAAGAAATGAACAATGTGCGGATGAACAGTATGTGCCTTTAGTGCTTTATATATAAGGTAATATTTTTTTTATGGGTTCGAGCACATTTCTTTAAAAACAAGAATTATTTTATATTTTATATTTGTACCTTTTGCATTTATTTTTTTTATTTTATAAAAGAATTTTGTGAGGGAAAATAAATGTATAATCTCATGGGTCAGAACTTGTAGCAGCAAAATAAATAAATAAAATAAATAAATACTAAATGAAAATTAAAAGCCTTACTTCATTTAAATTCTATCCCATTTAATGGAAAATGCGTCACCACTTTATACAAGTTTTAACATTTAATTCTTAAAAATTGTAAGAGTAAGACTTTGAGCCTATACGTTAGATTAATTAAATTTGTCCGGGCATATAGAATATCAGTTATTTTGTATATATCTGATAAATTTATCGATACAATTTTTTTAAAAAAAAATCACGATTTAAGTTAATTTTGGAAGTATGAAAACAAAGAAAAAAGAACATTACTTCAAACATTGCAACAAAGTTGCATTAAAAAAAAAAATTTGTTTAATATTTTTGAAACAATGTATGAGTACCACTTGCTTTTGTATATGGATATGAGTAAGTTCCTATGTGTCCATATAATTTGAATGCATGAAAAGTAGCTTATTTAATTTATAGGAGAAATCTTAATTATGATATTAAAAAATTTTTAAAAAAATTAATTTTGTAGGTCTGACCAGTCATATCAGCGTCATACTCACACGATCCTAATCTTTTTTTATTATATGTGATCTAAAGTCATTATTTGAAAAATGATTTTGAAATTATATCTATCACCGTATATTTATGAAATTAGTAGTTAAAATCGCCATCTAAGACATTTTAACATTTTCTTCTTATGTGTTGTGTGCTCTCTCTCATACATGTACCATTTCCGCCAAAAAAAAAAAAAAAATTTAAAACAACCTCCCACCTAAAAATATTTTAAAATTAGCGTTCACATGTCGCATCTTGAAGACACGACATGTGAAAGAAGCAAATAGTGTCATGTCGCGTCTTCAAGACGCGATATTTATTAACACTGTTCATATAAATAGTGCATATTACGTCTTCAAGACGCAACATATGGATGCTAATTTTAGAATATTTTTGAGTGAAAAATTGTTTTTAAATTTTCTTTTTTAGGATGAAAATGATACATGTCTCCTCTCTCTCTCTCTCTCTCTCTCTCTCTCTCTCTCTCTCTCTCTCTCTCTCTCTCTCTCTCCCTTCCAACTTCTTCCTTCTTCTTCTTTGCTTTTATGTTCAAACCTTTCTACAATGATCTCATGAAAGATAGCTATTAGTTTCTTGTTGGTTTCATCTCCAATCGCTTTGCATCATCGTTGGAATGCCATTAGACATGAAGTCACCATTGTCGTCCAAAGCGAGCACCTAT
This sequence comes from Dillenia turbinata, assembly GCA_037126225.1. Taxonomy (NCBI): domain Eukaryota; kingdom Viridiplantae; phylum Streptophyta; class Magnoliopsida; order Dilleniales; family Dilleniaceae; genus Dillenia; species Dillenia turbinata. The sequence goes on along the minus strand of JBAMMX010000003.1, from coordinate 9,886,343 downwards.
AGATCATCGTCGTACAAAGTCAATATGTTTAAGTTACCATCTCATGAAACATAACTAGGGGCCACTGCTCTCTCAGGTCGTAGGTGGATTACCCATGTCACTTAGAAACGTGTTTAAAGATAATATAAATTTTGTTGGCACTAAAAATAAATTAAAAATAATTTAAACCTTTTTAATAAATTAAAATAATAAATTACAAAATAAAATACAAAACATCAAAATAAAGAAGAGAAAATCCTATAAATGGGTGTTTCTCACGAGCCCTCCGGTCCACTCCGATGATATTTTTCTCCATTAATCACAGGCACAATCAAATGCATTTATGATTTAATATCATTAAAATTAAAATTTGATGAGAATATTTAAATAATTAAACTCAATGCTACCTTGAAATATTTTATATATTTTGAAATTTATTATTAGCATAATTCTATCTTATGGAATAATTAGAAATTTTGAGAACAGATTAGAAAATGTTTTTACTCTTTCTCGAAGCAAGAATTTCACATTGATTCTCTTAATATTGTAAATTATATATTGTAGGAAATTTTATTTATTTATTTATAAGAATACGTCTAAAGTAAACTCAAATGAAAAAATTAATAAAGCTTAATTCCCCTGCCAAGAAAAACAAAAATAAAATGACCACGTGCCAAGCACGTGCCGTTCGTATCCTTGTCGACACCTCCCATTTTCAAGTTCTGCCACCCCGCCGTTTACATTCGCTGCAAAACCCTCAGTCTAAAACCCCTATAACCAAATTCTCTCTCTCTGTCCCTCCCTCCCCTGTTTCTTTCTTCTCCGTTCAAGTTAACGCCGGCGACAAGCTCATTGGTCACTCTTGACTCCCCGCAGCTCAGGTACTCCTCACTCTTTCTCTCTCTCAAATTATGATTGCCTTTATGAAGTCGAAGGTGAAGTATAAATATTGATGTTATTGTTGTTGGTTGAAGCATGAAATCAAAAACCCAGAAGAAACCATCTTACGGCGGAAAGAAACCGAGGAAAAAATCTAGGTCTTCATTAATTGATGACTCCTTCTTTGCTGACAAATCGAAGAATAAGAGGCGACGCTTCAATGAAGAAGAAAAGGGCGACAATGGTGATGAAATCATCGACAGTGACGTTGAGTCGGGAGAGGAAAGTCTTGATGACGGCAGTGATCAGCAGGAGGAGAAAGAGGAGAAAGAATTTGAAGAAGCCGAAACTGCAGAAGAGAAGAGGCGAAGGATTGCGGAGGCTTATATACATAAAATTAGGCGCATGACTGAGAAAGAGAGGGAAGAAGCTGGAGAAGAGAGTGAGGAAGATGAAAGAGAAGGTTACCGTGATTCGCTTGTTGCGAAAATTCTGCAACAAGAGCAGCTTGAAGACAGCGGTCGTGTGCGGAGGTTAATTGCATCAAAGTAAGTTGGAACTCATCTCTGTCTCTAGATTGTTAGAGATACACTAGCCCAAAAAAAGATGTAATAGAGATACACAAACTCTAAGAATGGGAAATCATAAAAAAGTAAGTAAAAGAAAACAACAAGATTGAGACTATTAGAGTCCCGCTATCCAATCCCTCTTCAACTCCTCTAAACTCTTTAACTTTTATAAACACTTTCAAGCACAAGCTCGCACATAGGCATAAAAGGCAATCCTGTCTTAATGGAAAGAAGGATCAGTACACTAATTTCTAAAAGTTCTAGCATTTTGCTTCGTCTAAATACACCAAGGAATGATTGCAAAAGCAAATCTCCAAACTGAAGAAATATTTATACACTACAGATCTTCTAAATTATGTGGGAAACAAATTGTAGGGGCTTCTAGAACAAACCCACTAATTAGCACCCAAAGTAGAGAGGTGATTCCGCATCTTCCACGCAATAAAACAATATAAAAACATGTAGTCATTAGTTTTAGAATTCCTGTAACACATGACACAAATATTGAGATATATATTGTAATCAATCGTTGGTATTGATTTTGTTAAGACCATATACCAAGTAAGAGTTCTAACTTTGGCAAAAAATTTTTGCTTTCTAAATGAAATTGGTTAAGGAAAAAAGGAGGGTACAAGGAACACAAATAATATAATGAAAACAAGATTCGCAAGTGAAAGCACCTGAAGTATTAGGATTCCAAATTCTTGTATCAGGAGCATCGTGAGAGAATTCATTTTCTTATAGCAAGCAAATTGGGGGGGGGGATTTGTAACTTGGCTGCCATTAAGATATCTTACTAAACTAAAATTCAAGAAACAAAAGTGTCCCTCCCAATTTTAGAAATCTTTGCCAGGGCCCAATTGAGGGGAAGTGATGGATAGAGAAGAGTTCTCAATCCACGAATCCTCCCAAAGGAGAACATGAGAACCATCACCTACTTTGAAAGATATGAGAGGAACATTTGATATAATTGAGAGATGAACTCCAAAGGGCTATAATGAGTCGATGCTCTTGCTCTAACATTGGCATCCCATCCATTTTTGTTGGAGTCCATACTTGCTCTTGATAAAGTTATGTGATAAAGAATTAGGTTTTAAGGGAAATTTCCAACACCATTTGCTTACTAAGGAAATATTTTTGACACCAAATCTTTGGGTCGTTCCCTTTTCTCATAATTGATAAGAGTTGCCAAAATTGTCAAGTGTGTTGGTAGACACATTTATGCCAAGGAGGTCACACTTGACCATATTGATTTTAAGCCTGGTGACTTTCTCAAAGACATTGAAAAAGGTGATCATATCCTAAAAGTATCACTATCCTCTTTGAGAAAAATAGTAGTATTATCCGCAAATTGAAGAGGTAAAACTCCTAGGTGTTATTTGTTAGATTTTCCCTTTATGTTTTTCACAAGAGGCAACACATATTGTCAATGTGACTTTAGTTGGGTAATTACAAAATATAGGCGACTCTATTGATTATAATAACACTCAAAGTATAGTGTAATGGTTCCAATCCAAGTGGAGTTATCCTAGTGGTCATTTTTAAAAGAATAATAGAAAATTGAACACATAATTCTCGTGGATAACATTTCTACAACCGTAAGTTTTTGTAATTGTTGGATTGCCTACACCATGCTGGACACATTTGAAGTGTCCATGCTTCATAAATGATGATTATGACTTTAGCGAGTTGGAAGCAATAAAGTGGATGCATTAACAGTTTGAACATATATCCAGTCTTTTTAAGCATGGTGCTATATATTGCCTACAATTTTAGGATAATAAAGCCGGAAAGTGGTGATGAATTTCGTGTCTTGGTGAAGCATCGACAATCTGTAACTGCCGTTGCTCTGTTGGAGGATGACTCCAAGGGATTTTCTGCTTCTAAGGATGGTTCTATTTTTCATTGGGATGTGGAAAGTGGGCAACGTGAGAAGTACGTATGGCCTGCTGATGATATACTAAGGTCTCAGGGTCTGAGGGAACCGCAAAAGAAGGCTATAAAGCATAGCAAACAAGTTCTAGCATTGGATGTAAGTTCTGATGGCCGCTATTTGGCAACTGGAGGCTTAGATCGTCACGTGCATCTATGGGATATCCGTACAAGAGAGCATATTCAGGTATGTGTTGTTTTATCTTTTGTAATATTTATAAATAAGGTATTGGTTCTTGCAGGGACAAGAACAATGACATTTTATAATTACACCAGTGACTTTTTAGTATGAAGGGAATGAGGCAGGAGAGTGTATGATACCACTCTTGACAGCCTTAATTTCATGAAAGAATGTTGTTTATGATATTCTCTAGGGAAATTTTCTGCACTGCTGGATCTTTTTCACTGTTCCTGGTGTAAATGATTAGACCTATACTTGCTCAGCATTCCAGTAATGCTCTTGCTACCCATAAAAGGAACATAAATCGCATTATTGTAGGGAGAGAGAATCAATTTAGGAAAAACATGCTTATTCTTTATAATGTTGGTTCAGTATGATTAAGGGAATGAGAGTGATTTTTGAGAATACATGTACAGTTTGGCTGTCTACATTGTGTTCATGGAATTGCCAGAAGTGCAACTGGGGATTCTCTATGAATCACTGGCCATGCTTTTATGTTGCACATTGTTTTCCTCTGTATACGATCCTTGGCATGTATTAAATATTTGCCACAATGTTACTGATTTTACTCCTTTCAGCGGATATGAAGGTAGAGAGATTTCTTGACCAGTTCTTAGCAGAATCAATTCTATAGCAATGTTCTCCGGGTTCTACATATAAAACAAAAAATATTAGCCCCTTTTATTTATTTTGTTCTTTCTTTATCAGAGTTGTTCCTTACTGGTCAAATCACATTTCAGGCTTTCACAGGTCACATGGGACCCGTTTCATGTTTGTCATTTAGGCGAGGCACTTCTGAACTTTTCTCTGGTTCATATGATCGAACAATCAAAATATGGAACTGTGAAGACAGAGCTTATATAAATACATTATTTGGTCACCAAAGTGAAGTACTATCTTCGGATTGCTTGTGGAAAGAACGTTTGTTGACTGCTGGGCGTGATCGCACACTGAACTTGTTTAAGGTGAGCCAATTGTCAAGGTGTTGTTTTACTAGCACTGAATTGGTCCAAGAGATATTAACTGCAACTGACTAATTTAATCCTATGTTGCATCTATCCTTCCCCCCACCCCCGCCCCCCCAAAAAAAAAAATGTAAAACTCATGTTTCTAGGTTAGTTTCAATATCTAGAACTTATTAACTGATTGATAGCCTTCAAATTTGGACATAGCTGCCATCTGTCTCATTCTCATCACAATGGTCTGTTCCATGACTAGCTTCTGGTTGTGGTGAATATTACTCTCATATGTAAAATAGAACATGTGATGATTAAAGTTATGATGGGAGAATTATTTGTTGAAATTTCATGATAGGAAAAAGTGAGGCATTAAGGTTAATGCCATTATGTTATTCCTCTCTGCAAAATATGCAGACATAATGGAGAAAGAGAGATTTTGATTTAGATTTTCAAAGTGTTTAAAGTGTTTTATGCTTAGATTGTAGTTTCTTGGATTGCACCTCCTGGGTGCTCTTTATTTTATTTGATTATAAAGTTTTTGTTTTTCCAATTAGAATAACTCCTAACACCATGGTTCTTATGTTTTATCCTTGTAATGAGGTTTAGTTTCTTTTTTTTTGGCATCACTTAGGAAAATGGCTGATACTTGCTGGACTTTAGGAAGGTAGATAATTAAAATCAAAGGAAGAAAACTAATGTGCATGTAAGACCCTCTCAATGCCTGGACTTTTAAGATATGTTAATCAAAACACTGAAATTAAAATCATTAGCAAGACAATGTCCATAACCATGAAACTACTGGTTCATACTATATAATTCTTGCAAAAACAAGATGATGCCCCTGTGCATGTGGTTTACTTGATATATTCATCTCGTCTCAAATTCTGCAATCTAGGTTCCTGAAGAGACGCGTGCTGTCTTTCGTGCCCCAGCATCATCTCTGGAGTGTTGCTGTTATATTAGCAATGATGAATTTTTATCTGGTTCAGATGATGGGAGTATTGAGTTGTGGAGTGTGATGCGAAAGAAGCCTACATATATTGTTAAAAATGCTCATGCCCTTTTGGCTCTTTCCCCAAAATTAGTAAATGGAGATGCAGTAAGAATGGCAAATGGCCATATAGGTAAACTTTGTTATGCTTCTGAGATGGATGCTGAGCTTTTGTGAGTTACATTCTATGTTATTAAAGTTTTTCCAGTGGAGGTGGATGATGCTGTTTCTTGGTTTGTCGTCCTGTGTCTCATATTTCCTGTGATGTAAATTATCTCGAATATTTTGCAGAAAATGATGAACATGTGTCTGAAAACAACTGTTCGTCAGTTTATTCTTGGGTCAGTTCAGTTGCTGTATGCAGAAGTAGTGATCTTGCTGCTTCAGGAGCAGGGAATGGTTCTGTTCGTCTTTGGGCTATTGAAAGTGAGAGCAAAAGCATTCGGCCTCTATTTGATCTTCCACTCGTAAGATGCCCTCCCTTTTATCATCACATAATTACACATTTTTTGGTCACAAATATTTACCTTCCTTGTTCATAAACATTGCAGAGTTATTCTGAAATGCAGTTAAAATTTATGCCTTATACTTTAAAATCCTTTCCTGATTGGAAAGTTAAGAATTTTTACTGTGTATTTTCTTGTCATTTCAAATGCTGGTTGAGGCTCATGACAAATTATTATAGATCTTTTTAGCATGAATACATGTATACAAGTCCAATAATTTCATATGTAGTTGGACACATGGGTGGCACACAAGGATGTAGCCTGTGGTAAAAGCTATCTATTTTCCTTTAAAGTTCATGGCTTAAGCCATATAGCTTAGAAGTTGTTGGCATAAAGCTTAAAAGAGTTATGAAACTATTCTATTGATGCTTTTCCCGTGGCCAAAACCATAATGCCAAAATTTTAAGGACTTAAAATATACTGATATATTTTTGTGAGATGTGCTTATTGTCATTGTAATATGTTATGTTATATATGTTTTTTTGGAGGTGCGAATCTTGGTGCAATGGTTAAGTTGCTCCTTTGTAACATTGAGGTCACGAGTTTAAGACGTGAAAACAGTTTCTTTGTAAAAAAATACAAGGGGAAGGCTGCGTACATATATGTCCACCCTCTCTCTACCCCCACAAGGCGGGGAGCACTTTGTGCGCGGGGTGAACAAAAAAAAAATGTTATGTTTTTTAGTTGGGAAGGTGTGCAATTTTCTCTGGAGCATGATATTCATTTTTTTTGGGGTCCTATTTTATTTGCAAAATGCGATGTGGCTTCTATGCTAGATTTGTTGAATGATGTTGGTTGCCAATGTGATGCTCCTTTAGGTTAGTAACTACCGGATGTTGTTATCTTAATGTGCTTTGAATTGGGGTGTGTGAGTTTGGTTATTTTCTTTTCTTTCGATGTTTTTATGGACATATTTTGTTATGTTGAATCAAGAATTTTAAAGTTAATATTGATAACCTTGACATATTTATAATGCAAGATGGTTGGTAGATATTAATATTGGTTATGGATTAATGAATTATAAACCTGCCCTCTTTATGGTATGGGCTGTTGGAGGTGAATGCCTTGTTTCATGGGGTTAAGATAGGATTGTGAATCAGTGTATTCAGAAGAACATAGTGAAACTGGTGATGAAATTAGAGAATATAGATTATAGTTTGGTTGAAAACCTAAAAATAAGAAGCAGTTGCATACGAAGGAAGGATCTTCAACAGCTCAACGAAAAGCTAAGGAAATGGCTGAGGAGGTAGTGGGGACAAGACAAGTTACGATATTGATTACCAATTTGGGCTTATAGTTGTCTAGTTTGGGATACAAGGCTTATTGTACTGAGCTGAGTTGTATAACTAAAGCAGGTTATTTGTATTGTGATACTGGTGGCCTTGTCCGTGGTGTGAATCAGCTGATTTTGTTTTTTTCCTCTCTCCTGGCATATGACATGATAATGCAACGGTACAGTTACTTCTTTGGTGACCTCGAGGTCATAGGCTCAAGACATGGAAACAGTCTCTTTGCAAAATGCAAGGGGAATGCTACATACATATACGCCCACCCTCCTCCTACCCTCTCAAGTTTGAAGCCATAAAAGAAAAATAATTTGCCTAGATTCTAGTATATAGCTTACATGCTTGGTCTTGTACGACACAGCCCCTTCCGATTCCAAGGGGCATTCTCTGGTTGATGTATTGGATACATTTGAATTGGACTCTAGTATCAAGGCAATATATGAATTCTTCTACCTGAGTGCATTAAGTTGGCTAAATATGGATTGGACTAATTGATCAGATTAGTTAATGGAAAGAGGACAGGACTTTACTTTTTTGACTACTTCTAAAGCCAATTCCTACACAATACATTACAACTTGATAAATAGAAGTTCTACATCAATGTCTTGTGGCAAGGATGTTATCCTAATCATGAAGATTATTAAGTAAAAAGAATGTTATCCTAATCATGTCTTGTGGCAAGGATTCAACCACAATGTTCTCGCATGAGTGTAGTTCAGTAATAGGACTCTTTTTTGGGTTCAAATGAGGCCAAAAGACGCACTTGTGAAGGAAATTAGCAAGTAAAAGCTGCAGTGACTCCAGCAAATTGCATTTACTTTCTCATCTTCTTTCTTGCCTTCCTCATTTTTCTGGCTCCTCAATGTTGTAAATGCTTCAGATCATGTTTTGATTCCCTATGTAGTGGCATTTAAATCCATGCACAATGGGGATTTCACTTCGTTGCTTTTGAACTGTATGTGCAGAATGGATTTGTGAATTCCTTGGCTTTTGCAAAATCGGGACGTTTCCTTGTTGCTGGATTTGGCCAGGTTAAAACTCATTCCTATAACTTCCTTGTAACTTTTTTTTTTTCCTGAAACCGGATTTAAAATACTGATGTTCATGATTTAGTTTTATATTTTTCTCGATAACAGTAGGAACCAAGAATTGAGATTGGACATGTGGTCTCACCCTAGTAGCATGGCCTGCCTTTTGCCAAGGCTTGGACAAATTGAGGCCTGAATATTTTGGGGGCAACATGTTTCAGTGGATGGTCCAGCCAGCCCAGAAAGTCAAATCATTGTAGGGCACAATCTCTCCAACATAGAGGGGCTTTGGCCACTTGTCTGGGCTTGATCCTTGGGTCTGGCTAGGCTTAAGCACTAGTAAATACCATAATTTCTAGTCGGGTTGCAGCTGATAAATGAATGTTTACATCTTTGCAAGAGTTTATCTGAAAACACGGTAGTGATGGATGGTTAGTATAATTGCTAATAATACTAATTTTTCTCAGTGGGTTCATTAAGAATCGAGTGGACTTTCTTTGCTTGCCTATAGTTAGAATGCTTCCACCATGAGCTCCCTTAAGAATAGGAGATAAAGTGCTAAGGTCTATTAACTCTCTGGTCCACCAAACCAAGCAGTATCAAAAGGATGTGTAAACAATCAAGAACCATAATATCATTTATTTCTGTAATCAATTAGGACTTGACCGTGTAGTCACTCCTCCCGTTGTAGCTTCTATTACCTTATGGTTTTCAAGTTGCATTCTTATTGCAAAACCCTGTGGCAGGAAGCGCGGCTTGGAAGATGGGGTCGTGTATCAGAAGCTCGTAATGGGGTTGCAATTCAGTCTTTCAAGCTTTCATAGAATTGGTGCATATCTGTTCCCAGTTTTGACGACGAGTAGATATGAGAGAAGCTACTGCCGTTTCAAGCCAAAGTTGTCAGAGTTATTAGAGTGGCCTTTTGAATCCCTTCCCATGGATATGTATCTTATTTACTTGTTTTTAAAGAAAAGAAATGAGAAATGCATGTTGGTGCTGCAATTTTGACTGAGAAGTTCTCTTAAGGAAATGAAAAATACTCCATGATCAATCTTCGTTTGAGATTAGTTTGTTTTTTCAACAATGTCAATGGTGGAATGGTAGGAAATCCACTCATGGCAACGGTGTCAAAGATTCACAGCATCCAGCATTTTGGGTTTCTTCTGAAGATTAATATTAAAAATAGAATCGAACTATGGCTGTGGATCCAATCCAAGGCAGCTGCTGGGAATTGTCTCAATGGAATGGACGCTGGGTTTTTTGAATAGTGCGACAGAGCTTAAAGGTTTTGCAAAAATGTGCCGCATCCTGCTTAGAGGACCCAAATCCTTGACTTGGTCTCTAATGAAACATTTGCGACCCTGTGCATGGGATTAGGTAGTTGAGCTTGCTTTCATTCAAAATATTTTGGTGACAAATTTATAAATTTAAATTAAGTCATAAATAGATATAATTTGGTGAGTTGTCATCTGATAATTTTTTTTTGAGAGAGTAAATTGGAGTTTTACTAGTAATTAATTTATGAAATAATTGTATTGGGGATGATCGTACCATTCTATAATTGACGTAGAAATCTTCAATTAAAAGAATGATAAATTTAAATTAATGATACAAATACTATCCTCGTAAGCCTCCTACTAGTAACTCATCTTTTGTTGTTGGAAACCAAAGATGCAAACCGTTGTCCAATTTCTAAAGCCAATTCCTACATTAGACTACACTGCTAGAATGAGTTGAGTTACACCAACTCCTCGAATAGATAAAGGACTCTTGCTTGTTGACATCAAACGTTGATGTGTTGCATTTTTCTATTCCTTTGTTGGGTACTCTTACTCCTTCTATAGATGGTATAGGGTTGTTAGTCAATGAACGTTTATGTTCTGAATTCATATGCGATGATCATGGCTTCTTCCATGCGGGTCGTGGCCAGGAGGTATGGGAACCTTAATCAATTATCCTTCGAACTCCCTATGTATGAAGTCTCATTTGGCACCGTGTCTTTGCCTTCATTGGAATTTTAAAGAGAATCACGCAAAATCCATGAGATTCTTTTTTATTATTATTTTAATAACCAATTCGTATAAAAATATTAATTTGATCCAAATGTTATTGAATCAAATTTAAGAAAAACTTTTAAAGGTAATATTTTTTTTTTCTTAATTTTTAAATATAATATTTGATTAAACAAACTAATACTTTTATCTTATTCAAATGAAAGGTATACTAAAAATTTAACCGTAAATTAGTCTCTTTCTTAATATTTGAGAAAAATAAAAGAACCATGAAAGGACAATCTAATTATTGTTTCGATAATAATAATATTAAAATAATTTTTTAAAACTTATTTTAATGTTTTATAACCAAATTATTATATTTGAATTTTCCTTAATTAATAAACAACATTATATTAATTGGATTGTATATACAAAATTATAATTATACAAAAATTGAATTAAGCCAATAACAAATGTGTTCGCGAGTCTAATTGAGCGGAATTATTAGAACTCGATTCGTTTCGCTAAATAAAACAAAACTCGGGCCGAGCTCTCCCAAATTAATTCTCAAAACAATTTTATTCTTGTTTATCCCTCATACTAAAGCCAGAGCCCTGTCTTGCTGATCTGATTGTATTGAATTTTTGTGAGAAATGATGAATATTTTAAATTTTTATCATGATAAATAATAAAATTGGTGTCCCGTTGGTCAGCAAGAACCTAAACTTTCTGCAATTTTCAGTCGGAGAAACCTGCGGATTTGCCCGCCGAATGCACAAAGCATTCTTCAATTCAACATCGTATCGTCCCTATCTTCGTTTACTACAACAATGTTCAACCATCGCCCAGCTAAAGCAAATCCACGTACAAATGATCACTCTGGGACTCGTTCATTTCACATATATCACGAGCAAGATCTTGGCCTTCTCTGCTCTCTCACAAAATCCTGACATGAATTATGCTAATACCCTTTTTCAAAGAATTCCAATTCCCACCATCTTTGATTGGAATACTATGATAATGGGTCACTCTAAATCCTTAAATCCTGAAATGGGTCTCTCTGTTTTTTCCCAGATGCAAGCGCAATCCGTCAAGCCAAACACACGCACATTTTCTATTGCTGTAAGGTCATGTACATGTTTATCCTCTGTTTTCCAAGTTCATTCTCAGATTTTGAAACTTGGGCATAACTCTGATTCTTATGCGGTTAGTTCGCTCGTTCATTCGTACTCAAATTTTGGGGAACCGGTGCTTGCTCGTAGAGTGTTTGATGAAAGTCCTAATAAGAATGTGGTTTGTTGGACGACTCTTGTTAGTGGGTATTGCTTGAACGGTCTGATTGACGAAGCTCGTGAAGTGTTTGATTCAATGAGCGATAGGAATGATGTTTCCTACAGTGCTATGATTTCGGGGTATGTTCAGAATGAGTGTTTCGATGAGGCAATTGAGCTGTTTCGCAATTTGAAGAGTTGTCAAAACATGAAGCCTAATGTTTCTCTCTTGGTCAGCGTTCTTAGTGCTTGCGCTAATGTGGGTGCTTTTGAAGAAGGGAAATGGATTCATAATTATATTCATGAGAACGATTTCAGATATGAGCTCAAGATCGGCACTGCACTAATTGATTTTTTTTCAAAGTGTGGGTATGTAATGATCGGATATGAAGTTTTTAGCCAAATGCCGTACAAAGATGTGGCAACTTGGAGTGCTATGATCCAAGGATTGGCGTTCAATGGGAATAACAACTTGGCACTAGAGCTTTTTGAAATGATGGAAAAGGTAGGACCAAGGCCGAATGCTGTAACTTTTATTGGTGTTCTTACTGCCTGTAATCATAAAGAGTGGCTTAATGAAGCGTGGAGAATATTTGGACGAATGAGTAAAGTATATGGCATTTTCCCAACAATTCAGCATTACAGTTGCATGGTTGATCTCTTGGCTCGGGCAGGACAAGTTAGAGAGGCAGAGGTATTAATAAATGTAATGCCAATGGTACCAGATGGTGCAATATGGGGGTCTTTACTTAATGGGTGCGTTATGCATGGGCATGTAGAGTTGGGGGAGAAGGTAGGAGAGCTTTTGATCCAAATAGAACCTGAACGTGGGGGGAGGTATGTCCTTCTGGCAAACATGCATGCTACTGCTGGTAGCTGGGATGATGTGGTGAGGCTCCGGAAGATGATGAAAGAGAGGAAAATTGTTACAGGTCCTGGTTGGAGTTTCATTGAGATTGATGGACATGTCCATCGATTTCTAGCAGGTGATAAATCCCATCCTCAATGGGCTGATGTATATAAAATCTTGGATCAGTTTCAAAGTTAAGTCTGAGTCTTGTCATATATGAAATGATAAGCATGAGTAGTTGTATCAGAGAAGGAAATTTTAGATGAAGATTGTGGGATGCTGGTCAAAGCATCAAGATCTGCATCTTGATTGTCGGTCTCTGAAGAAGTATACTGGTGTCCGGCTCAACTATTCGAAGCAACCCGGTGGATTTTTTAATGTCAATGCGGGGCTTCAAACTGGTACCTTGTCATCATCGCCTTTAGTTTAGGAATCTGGAAGACGCAGATAGAAACTACTACTAATGTAAGATTTTCTACCTTGAGATGAACTGGCTTCTTACGTGCAGCATCAGCAGAAACTGAAGATCAAGCAATTCATCAACTGCAGTGCTGCTCCTCTGTTGCAGTACTTGATTGGATTGTGCTGGGAGTGTCCTAGATAAGTAGTTGACACACCCTAATGCCTACTGAGCTAAATAGTTTAAGCTAAAGCAAGTTCTTTGGTTGAACTACATGGTCACCTGCAGATGAATATTTGTGCATCATTTACCTATGATTCAAGTTAATCCATTAGGTGGAGTCCTGCCAATTTTTAAATAATGTATCATAGCTAAACTGCTTGTTCCCTTTGAACTTCTATCTTTATCTGTTAGCATCTAATTTAGGATCCCCTCCATCATCTTGGTGCCCTGTCTATACCTGAGCCATTCTATTGGTCCATGCCATTATATTTCTACACATACATATTGATATCTGCGCAACGTAGTAGAAAGATCCATATAACCGACCCCACTTAGTGAGATAAGGATTGGTTGTGGTTGTTGTTGTTGTAAATATATTGGCACCTCGCAAGTATTTAATGGCTACTTAGGTTTTACTGCCGATCAAAGTTAATAGACATAAGACAGAATGTCGAGAGGGTTTAAATTTCAGAAACCGAAAATGCTTGTCGGCAATTTTTCAGGGTAAAAAAGAATGAACTTTTAAACCTATAAAAATGATATGAAATGGCTATACTGAGATTCTTCTCCTTCAGATGGGCAGCGGGACCAGAAGCTTTCTTAATTCACCAAGTGTACCGCCCATACCTGAAAGAAGGCAAAATAGGCAGCAAATGGTGATGAAACGAAGGCAGGCTCAAAAGCCAGGCTTCCGACCACCTTGTACCCATCTTGGGTTTAGTCACTCCCTCTTACCCTTCTAACAAATCTCACATCACTTAACTAATGCCAATGCAGCCTAATTTGTCCTTTTCTTTAACCGTTTTCACTACCCTGGTTCAAGGATATTAGACTAGACTAGGTATCACTTCCTCGGACACTTTCTCATTTCGTTCCCCCCCCCCCTTTCAAGCTTTATGTTCCCTCACCTGCTTGAAGAAAAATGTCTGCAGGAACTTTCTCAAACCCGATTGCTGGATCTGGCTATATTGGCTTAAAAGCCAAACCCCCGAAGTGCTTTCTGGCGAATGATTCGATTTCATGGAGCCAGCAATTTGTGTCAAATGGTTCCAGGACTTACTGCATGAAGGTAAAAGGACTTAGGAATCTAACAATATTTTACATTACTAGATTACCCCTGATTGGTTTTTTCTGGAAGTGATTTTTTTTTTGGGGGTGCAGACATGGAATCCAATAAACAACAAGAAGTTTGAAACTCTTTCTTACCTTCCACCACTCTCGGATGAATCAATAGCAAAAGAAATAGACTACATGGTCAAGAAGAGTTGGATCCCTTGTCTTGAATTTGATGATGTAAGACCCTTAACCTAATTATCTTTCACCACCCCCCATTGATTAGAAAACACAAAGCAGTTGTGCCTGCTGTTGTTGATATTGCTCATGGAAAGCAAAAAGACTGGATCAGATAATGCGTTATGAACCAAATGAATCAAAAATTAAATGGATTACTTGATGGTCCACATGTCGTAATTCCTTCAACTTCAAGCCCATTAATTATTTTTTCACCTTTTCGTGTTGTGTGGCTGTGTCAGATGGGACACGTGTGTAGGGAGAACAGCAGAATTCCCGGTTACTATGATGGAAGGTACTGGACATTGTGGAAGCTGCCAATGTTTGGGTGCAGTGATGCATCTCAAGTACTCTACGAAATTCATGAGTGCAAAAGGACATACCCAAATGCCTATATCCGTTGCTTGGCATTCGATAATGTGCACCAGGTACAGTGCATGTCTTTTGTCATTCAAAAACCTCCTGCCCCCTAAGTTAAGTAAGCCCTCCTTCCTTCTTTTCTTTCTGTTTTGATGCACTTGTAATAAGGAATTCAGTTGAATTCCGCCATCACATGTCCGCCCCCATGGGTTTAATTTGGTAGACTCTTGTTTTTGAATGTGGTGAAAGAGAATTATGATTTTATCCCATCTTCGCTCTTGCTTGGACTATGCTACTTAGGGTATGATACCCCTGAGATCTGCAACCATAGAATCATTATCCAATGGTGAATAATTATTTTATAATCATCATATGATCGACAGCAACAACCGAATCATGAGAAATTTAGAAAATTTCTCGAGCATGTGACACGAGCGCACCGGTAAGGGGCCCATCGAACTAATGGTGCCCTGAAATACGTTAGGTATGATCAAATGAAGGCATCTAGCAAGACCTAAGAGTTTAGTAATTATAATCTTATCTTTTAATTCAATAATCTTAAATAGACCTAAATATGGGGCTAAGCAGCCTGCAGCCCTCTTATTTCATCCTCTTTGATGTGAAAGTTCCAGCAGAGCCTCATTGGGTGTAAATAGAAAATACCCCGTCTGGCACCTGATTTGAAAATCATCAGGTTTCTATTTAAGGCCTTACCCTAGAGAAATTTGTAGGGGTAACTGATAAGAGACATAGGAACCAGAAAGCTAGTCATTGATTTAGCCCAAAAAATAGCATGAATGCATGGTTGGGTAGCTAAGTTGGCAAGCAAGGTCACGTCACAATGCCGCTTTGTTCAGTGACCCCAGCCATAGGAAAGAGGATTCACATAATATAAAATTAAATACATAATACAAATTGCAATCATAAATTTTTAGTATATTTTTTTCAATAAGATCCGTATTTTGATGTTTTTTTTTTTTTTTTTTGGAGTTTGCATTCTCATACCTTTAGTAATATGAATAAATATCCTTCTTAATTAAATTTTAGAATCTTCCAAATTTTAATAAATTTGAAGACAATCAATGTCATTAATGTTTTAACATTGCGTTTGGATTCAAATAAAAAATTAGTTCAATTCATTTGACTTAAATTCTTTAATTCGCTTAAAATAAATATTTTTTTATATGAAATCAAAGATTAAAATATGAATTCAATTTAAATCATTACTTGAAACAACTAAAATGATCTTAGAATTCAGTTCTAAAAGTTCCATCTAATAGTACATATAAAGTAATAATAAAGCATATAAATTTTAGTAAAGTTCTCAAAATTCCTTCTTAACTAATTTAACAAAATTTATTATTATTATAGTAGTTTTCTATTGCAACCAACATTAGAATTAAAGTCCTCAATTTTTGAGAAATTAATTTGGTTTCAAACACAACCTGTTAGTTTTTTTTTTGGCTAATTAAGACTAATATTATCATCATTACTCCTTTTTTTTGCCGCATTTATTAATTTTAGATCCAAAACTAATGTGATAAGAATTAATAAAAAATTTCATGCATTGAACATGTATAATAACGGGGACAAAGGCAATAGCAAAATCAAGAGAAACAAAGCAAAAATATATACATATATATATATACGAATTAGGGATATGTTGGCTTTAAAAACCTGCACTCACATGTGTGGATAGTAGAAAATCTACAACAATCAAGAGAACTAGGTAAAGGAAATGGAAATGTCAGATGGTAACAATGAATACTTCACACAAGTTATGTATGGCATGGTTGCTATCAACTTGAGAGAAGGAGACCAATGTAGCAATTTTATATTTCTAACATGTATTTCCTTGTACATGTGTATTTATGTATGATAATTATATATCTTTAATCAATCATGCAGTTCAAGCACCGACTGGGTAATTGAACCATTGACCCGGTCTGTTCCATGTTTAATTGAACCAGTGACCAAAGAGACACACTCAAATTAGAGCTTATCAGTCCACGCTAACCTTTGGCATTATCCAGTAAATATGAATGCTACTGGATTGTGTTCCAGGGGACCTGGCAAATACAAGTAAATCATAAGCATCAAAATGTTGCACTAAGAATACATTCAACAAATGATTCATGGGCTGAAACCAAAATACTATGAGTATCTCCTATCATCCGTGCAGCTCGGAAGTCACAACTCAATCATCAGATCAGAATCAGTCAATGGCGTACTATCTATTACAATAACATATCTCATACCGAACATCAAGGATCATTCTCAGGAGAAAAATACAAAATAGCCTTACATGAATACAAAATAGCCTTACATGATCTCTTTTATCTCAACAGTCTTGTGCATTTTCAACATCAGCTCCTAAGCAATGAAACGCTCCCTCTGTAATTATGCAATTTGAGTGATCAGACAACATTCAAAATAAGAAATGCCTGATCCTAGAATATGGTGGGAAACGAACAAGCCAACCATATATCCTTATTGCTAATCAATACACTGACGATGTACTTTCCATAAACATAAGGAGAAAGGAGGGGAACAATTCCATCACCAAACTTTATTTATAACAGAAAACTTGAGCAACACAAGCAGATTTTAGATTGAAAGCATCAATCTTCCAAGAATCTCAATTAAATCAAACCTCAAATAGAATTCTAGCATCACGTGCAGGGATTTTAGCAAGGAAGGTTGGTTCTTTTACGTCAGCATCGACAACTGAAGCAAACACAAAGAAATTAGTTTTAAATTAATACATCTAAAATCACTAGGTTACAGTCCCAAGCATCTACTGAAAAGTAATAAACTGAATCCCCTCTAATGCTGTACATTAGAGGATGCCTCTGTTGTCAATAGTAATCTTCTAAAATCAATTATTAGAATAAAGCTAAAACACAGAAACTTGTGGATAGGTGTGGCTATAATTCCATCATTGAAAAGGTGTGAATAGCCAAGCCCCAGTTACCGAAGGTCAAATGAAATCAAGCATATACAAGAAAACTAATGCAGCAAGTAATAGGAGAGATAAAGATAGAGAAGAGAGGGAAGCTGAGGAAGAACAAAGAGAAAGAAGAGAAACCAACAGAGAGAAGTGAGGTAGACAGAGAAATGAAAAGCCAAGAAAGATATCAATGAGGAACTGTTTTGTACAAGTTCGGGGGGAGGATAAAGAGCGAGAGTGATAATTTTGGAAATACTTAAAAATTGGCAAAAATTGACTTTTTTGAATTTTTATTTCAAGCATATTATAGAAAAATCGTACTTTATCAAATAAAATAATAAATAGAGATTTAAACAAAATATTTGAAAAAGAAATATATTAATCTTTACCTTAATGTTAACTAATATAGTGAAATTCTAATAGGGTAAAATTAATCTACTATTTAATGTTAATATCATACACAAAATAAGAGAAAAGGTTACCCAAACATCATCAAGAGAGGTAAAAGTTCTCTCTCTAATATTTCAAGTGCGCCAAATACTACCTCACTGTAAATAGAAATTTGTATCATCACATGGATATAGCATATCATCCAGATTTCAAGGCAATGAGCACTTTCTCTCCGGTCATCCCTACTACCAAAACCTAAGATAAGCCTTTCAAGATACCTCAGATGGTATCTCCAGAGCTTGCTAGTCAATTTTTTCCTGCTTTTGTGCTTAACCTGAAACAAAACACGTCCCAGTAAATGTTAAGAACACCCCCCCCCCAAAAAAAAAAAATCCTTTTAGTAGGAGTTTGCCCTTCAAAATCCATATCCTAATTTCCAACCAGATGCATGCCACCCAGTACAATCATCATCCTAGTCATTTGCTTTAAAGATCAGAAGTTCATTAGATAAGCTATCAAAGACTTAGTCTACAATACTGTAAACTTCGATAACTCAAAGATGAACCAGGTCGGATGAAGAAGGATGACCAATATGTAGAATATGATTTAGGAGACAAAAATTCATTTGAGGACTTTCTTTCAAGAGATAAAATTGTTTCTCCCCCTTGACAAGGACTGCTTACAGTTAGCACATGACTATATGTGTTTATGATGTTTTTTGTGCTCAACTCTTCTTTAGTCATAGGACTCTTCCTTCTCAGCCTGTATCAAGGAGTGGGAAGGATTTTTTTTTTTTTTTTTTTTTTTCACCTCAGATAAGGCCCATGATGAAAATCACCAGTAGATGAGATAGCTGGCAAAAGAAATAGAAAAATATGTCCTAAATATCCATCACATTAATATGATAAGCTTAGGGAACATTAAATTGCAGTTTGTCAAAGAACAAGAAAGCACCATAGCTTGAACTGCCGGGAGGGGGGGATGAAGCTGTTGAAGATGACTATCAAAGTTAAGAGATCAATTACAAGCTTTGCCAGTTCAATGAAGGTTCGCTAAATTGATTGAGAAGCCAAGAGTCACCTTATAAAGAACAAACAGAAGGTAAATAAGGTGTTGGCAATGGTATCACTCATATAGAAAATGGGAAGCTCCTTCAAATTTACAGTTGGTAATAGCATTGCAAGAATGCTATAACAAGTTGTTAATAGCTCCTTTAAGGTTACACAAACGTTAGAATTTAGAACCTCATTGGAAAATGAGGATGATTTTAGAGTGTCTCCAACATGATATCAAGGAGTAGGCTCCTCTGACCCAAAAGCGATTAAGCTTTTTTAATGAGGATTAGCAGCCCAACATTTTTCTATAAGGAGTTGTATTTGTGAAGGCTAATATATCTATCACATGTACATGTGCAATAGCTATAACAATTTTAACATCGGCCAGAAAGGAATGAGGAAGATGTTTCCTTAACTTGGCACACAATGTTTGAACACAATTTCTTTACTAATTGACACAGTCAACCTTAACCAGTAGAAGCTACATATAGGTAACCTATATTCTGTGCAACTCGGTAATTCTCCTAAGCCAATGAGAGAAAAGAAAGATATTCTGAACCACGCCTGAACCAACCACTAACATAAATGCTCGACCCATTCCTCAATCTCATTACATTCTGCCCTAACACTTGGCCAATCTATCATGAAAGCTATTCAAAATTCAAACAAGAGCATAACCTCTCAATGCCCTCTGGAGATCCTCGAAGCACAATCTCAACTTGAGATCACTTCTACTTCAAATTCCGGAACAAGAATCATAAAAGATAGGGAAGGTCACCCAATGCTTAAAACATACCACTATACTGAAACCCTAAAGTCCACAGTGGGCAATATTTACAAATTCTAACTTCTTTAATTAAGAAGGGGATGTTTTAAATATTGAACACTGATAAAAGCAAACGTTGTGTTTAATCAAATTTTATCTTCATAAAAATCAGTGATCATCACAACTAAGTTCTGAATTCCTTACTCAAACCCTAGGGCAATCAAAGTCAATTGAGACAATAAGTCGAACATAACGTTGTTTGGGCCGTTAAATGTTAAACTACATAAGTTTGAATTGCACCAAAAAGGGGAGAGGGGGAAAGAGAGAGAGAGAGAGAGAGATTAGTAAAACCTAACCTTGGAAAGTACAGAATCACCGAGTTCGCTCAGCGGGAAGAGGCCGATTAAACCCGCCTCTGCGATTCATGTACTGCCTCGGCTGCCTCTTGGTCACAACCCTTACTCCACTGACATCAGCACCGGGCACAGGCTTCCCCTTGGTCGAGTCAAACCCTACCGGAATCCCCAATATCTTCATCATCTCTATCTCATCAGCATCCACCTCCATCTCTCCTCCATCTTCCTTCTCCTTCTGCTGCTGCTTCTGCTGTTGCTCTTTGGCAATGCCATCCACGAACTCTGACACCGCCTTATGACGGTCTCTCTCGTCATCCTCACCACTGTGACGGTGGCGCTTGCGGCGGTCCTCCGGTGTAGGGCTCCGGTGGTGGAAGCGCCTGCGCTTGTCAGACCGCTCCGGAGAGCGGGAGCGAGAGAGAGAGGAAGACCTGGGACGGCGGTCAGGGGAGCGAGTGTGGCGGGATCGGGTGCGGTCGGGTGTACGGGATCTTCTGCTGCGGTCGCGATCGCGGTCTCGATCTTTGGCTAGTCTATCTCGATCTCGATCACGATCACGATCGTCTTTTTCTGATCTTCGTCTTTCACGGTCTCGGTCTCGTTCTCGTTCTCGCTCTCTGTCTCGGTCGCGGTCGCGATGGCTCATGGTTCTGTGGTGCGCCGAGTAGGAACCGAATCGTCATCTCTTGACGTTTTTAAAGTGGAGAGTGAGCGCCTCCGTACATGTCTTGAACTTTCTCAGGTACGAAAATGCCCTTTTCCTTTTTAGAAATTAGAGAACCAAATGAATTGCAATTCTTTTGAATATTTTTTGTTTTTCTTGCCAAGAGGGAGGAAAGTCGAAGCTTTTCATTTTTGAAAATGGGCAAAATACGCAGGAAAGTCAAAGCTTTTCATTTTTGAAAATGGGCAAAATACGCAGCGTATTTTACATAATTAATAACTAATTTTTAATTTTTCATAAACTAGTAAAACCATCCCCAAATTTACTCTCTTGATAAAATATGTCTTATTCGTCGTTCACTTTAAATCATTTTTCCTTTTTTTTTTTAATTTCTTAACTCTAAATTATTAATTCATCTGTTTTTAACATATGTCTTTAATTATATAATTTTGATTGGTCAAACATTAAGACCTTAAACCCTAAATTATGACAAAATTTACTTTATTATAAATTGAATGATAAATTAATTCAAAATGCTATTAAATTGAAGTGGGAACAAAACTTAATAGCATTTATGAGGGAGGCTTTTTATGTTGCTTCGTAAACAGTTATTTCCAACCATCCTAAAAACTGACATAGCCGATCTTTTGTCATTTCTATCTTATCAGATGGACCCTACTCATCCAAACCTGCGTATTCTTCAAGAATGCCAATGGTTCATTCGTCATACTCGAGTGCACGAGGTTCTTTTTGTGCCCTTTGTGTGAATGTTCAATCTAGATTTGGACCACCTCTATCTCACGGCTTCCATTAGTTTTTCTCCCCTCCCAGTTAAGAATATCATTCTTTGATATAGGACATTCGGGAAATAACTTATTTTAAGAGCCAGCTTTTCCCCTTTGTCAGGAGTGCTTGGAGTCTATTGCTCATCTTTTCCATAAGTGCTTGTTTGCCCAACAGGTTTGGTTATGAGTTTTAAACTCTTCTTGATCAACATAGTGCTTTAGCCTCTCCCAGAAAGAGACTGACTTGAGAAAAACTGTAGATTCCACGCTTTACTCGGGGGCTAACCTTGGGTCATGATATCTGTTTACACCCTTTGATTATTTGGAAGGAATGTTGTCGTACAGTGTTTGAGGTGAGCTCCTTTTTTCTATACGGAGTTGTGGTGGGCATCTAGACAAGCTAGCGAGGTTTGGTTGGCTTGGAATTGGAGTCACGGGCCCCCTAGGATAGGGAGATGGATCATATGATCTCTTCCTAAATCAGGTTTTTATAAGTTAAACACTGATAGTTCAGTTCATCTGAAAACTCGTTGGGTAGGGATTGGGGGGTTTATTAGAGATGAGTTTGGTCTATAGGTTTGGGGTTGCATTAGAAATTTGGGAGTAGCAGATCCCTTGTGGCAAAATTATGGAAGATTCAAGAAGGTCTTCGCCTTGTTCTTTGGGCAAAAATTCATCCGGTAATAGTCGTGATTGATTCAAAACCAAAAGAGTTGATTACGACTCTCTCAATAAGGGTGGTGCCACAACATTCTGCTTACTATGTTATTTAGGATTACAAGCAACTAATGGAGGAAGTGAGGGTTCATTCATTTCAATTTAATATGATGGTGGGTAATGATTGGGTGGATTTTTTTGCTCAGTTTGGCTAATCAGTCCCACATGGTGTTCATGAGTTGTTTTCCCCGCCAAGAGAGGTTTGCAGGGCCCTTCAAAGTGATAGAGACTTATCTTTCCTTCCAAATTAGTGTCCTCATCCTGGTGTCATCAAAAAAGAAAAAATATTAAAAGGGGTATTTTGCAATTTTCCCTTCCTTTTAACATTTCAATTTCCATTAAATTCCAAGGGTCGCAGAGAGCAATCGCGAAAAAGATGTGTCGCATCAATACATGAACACCTTAAAACTAACGGTGCACGTGAAACGCCCTTGTCCTTCAATGGAGTGAAGCTAGTATTTTGTCTTGAGTACTTGTGACGCGACGAGATATAGGACGAGACAAAAAATATAAAATTATATGAGTTTAAAATTAAAAAAAAATATATATGTTAAATATTTTGTCTTCGTCTTCGTTCACATATTCTCTAAAAAAATAGTACAAAATTAATTTATCCTTATTTCAAAAAGATAAATAATTTTTAATAACAAAACATAATAATTTTCATTTTTGGTCCTGTTCTCATCCACGTGAGTAGATTTGATGCATCCACACATGACACACATGATTTAGGTAAATCTCTTATTTCCATCGAGATGAACACTATTTATATTATGATATTTTTATCATATTAAAATTTAAATTTAAAATTAATAAATTAAGAAGAGATTATGATCATTAAATTATTTTTTTAAAGACTTTATATAATAACATTTAAATGCTCAAGCTAGTTCGAAATTTTTGAAACATGCGAAGGTGCTTAGTCCAAATGATGGAGAGTGAAAAACAAAATTCAAAATCCTAGTCTTTTGATTGCCACACAGCATTCAATCCTGACCGTCCATATTATTTCTAATTTTCAGTTTCTAAAAACCGATTTATATAGACGTTATGGGATAGCATTCACAAAAACCTTTTTTGCCAAGCAAACGGCCCTAAGTTGAAAGCCAGAGAGAGAAAGCGAGAGAAACAACGATGTTGGCGACAGAAAAAGCAAAAGAGAAGAATGAGTCGCTCCATTTTCTCTCATCTCTGTCTCCATTTCCTCTCTGCTCTGCTCTCTCTCTCTCTCTCTCTATCTATTAATTCTAGGTTAAAATCTCATTATTTTTTAATTTCAATTTCACACAGATAACATCGGAACCGGTTCTTCGCCGGAATGCAGGTCTCAGATCCTGTCCTATTGTCTCCGTTTCGGAGCCCGTCGCCTCCGAGACTCAAAACTAAATCATGCAATGAGAAGACTCACTTTTACGCAATGGCAGTCTGGGCCCAATATCTGAACATTGCCGATCACTTTTTTGCCACCAAATCCAACATTACTTGCAGTCACCTTCACTTCAAGCACACCTCTTTAACTGCAAAAATAAAATCAAATAACGTACAAACATGGGACCCCAGATTCCATATTTGCAGAATTTTGACTACGTACATGACATACAAATCGAGACATAAACACCCAAAAAGGCATATGTATAATTGTTAGTTAAAATATCAAATTGTATGGCAAGTTAGGACTAAATATTTAATATGTGTAATGCTCAGCATTAGAAAGTTCAGAAATTATATTAAAATTTTCATGAATATTATTAAAATCTTTTACAATGTTTTTAGTTTAAATTTCACTTACTTTAATATCAAAAAGAAAAATACCTAAAGTTATAGTTTAATTGATATCGTCTTATTACTCCGTTATAAAAATCTCGAATTTAAATCTTTATATATTAAAAAAATCAAAAAGAAAAACATATGTCCCCGTGAAAAGTTAACTATTGGACATGTCTTTTGAATAGAAATTGACCAATTATGAACTAGTGGGGTTTGATCACGTCGCAAGTGTGCAGCAAAGTAAAGCTTTATGTGGGACACATTCGCGCTTGCAGAGGAAACATGTCCGAGGTTAAAAGTAAAGTAAAAGATTACGTGATAGTTTATTTGGCACCAACTGCCAACCATCACGCTTGAAGTGTATCAGTGTGTGTAACTCATCCCCTTTCCCCTATGTACAAAAAAGGTGTATTGGTGTGTGCAAAATGCCTAGATTCCTATTTTCCACACTTTTGCTTAAAAAAAAAAATCATTATTTGGCATGGTAAAATTTTTAAAATTTTTGAAATTTGCCTGAGCTCATAAATTTTTTTATGATTCTATTCCTGAAATAATCGCAAAGAATCCTTTGATAACAAAGATTCAGATTTTTCAATGATATACCATAATCAAGATAGTTGACTGAATTATCTGAAACCATATAAGATTTCTTATAATTAAATTTAATCATAGTTACTTATGGGTTACATTATATGCAAGTTGTTGACCCTTTTGAAAAGTCAATTTCCTCTAATCTTCTGATTTAATTTCTATTTTATTTTATTTATTTGTAACATTTATCGATTAAAGTAAAAAAAAAAAGAGAGAGAGAGAGAGAAAAGATACAGGATCTTGTCTTAAAAATTTTTAAATTCCTAAATCTTGTAAAATGATGTCATTACAAAATTCAACTTTGTAGAAAAGATATATTAATTAGTTTAAATCTTATAAACCTGTTACAATTTTGTATTAAAAAAATCAACACATGAAATATTTAATTGGGTTAACAAACAAATCTAGTAGAATCTAAGCTTATGGCCTCCGAATTCTCAATATTATATTAAATTTTGTGAAATAAATATTTATTTAAAAGTTCATGGTTCTGTAGAAGTTTTATTTTAATTATTTTTATATCTTAACAGGAAAAAAAAAAAAAAAAAGTAAGTAGAAGAAGGTGGATGCAGTCTAGTTTGTTTCAAAGTTTTCATTCATACCTGTCCTAAAAACATATTTCAAATAAAGACAATGGTAGAGTTTCTTCATTTTTATTTTTTCTTTTCCGATTCAATTCCGATTGATTATATCTTTTTATATAAAAAAAAAAAGAATTAAACTTAAAGAGACAACCAAACAAATAAAAATAAAGAAAGTTCCAAAAACACCAATCAATTGCGACCACATAGTTGGGGGAAGTTGGTCGCATTTATGTATATACCAAATCTAAATTTTGGACCCAACTCCTTCGGGTCCGATCCATTTTCAACTGAACTGCCCTTACTTAAATTTATACATTGTGGAATTAAACAGAAAGTTATAGATAAAAACTATACTCTAACATCATGCAAGTTTATGAAGATATGATCACCGGCCACATCCCAAATTCGAAATTTTTCTTAAAATAATTTTGAATTTGAATTAAATGTGAGATCAAATGATGGGCGGACCCCAGAAAATTGAAACTGGTGAATAAATGAGGAAGAGAGAGGGAGAGAGTATGGTGGATCTTGTATGTGAGAAAAAGCATTCAGAACCCTAACTTTAAATAAAGAGAGTCAAATCCCAGGAGCAGTTATATCCAAATTCCAAAATTAACCATCATTCCCTTCGAACTTCGTGCCCATGGCTATGGACCACCCTTACCCTACGCAGAGAGAGAAAGAGAGAGAGAGATGTTTGGCTCTTTTTGGGAAATAGGGAAGGTTCAAGTAAATATAATTAAGATTGTTTGTATCCCTTTTTTTAATAATGATCGTTCAAACTTCTGAATTGAATAATTAAATATTTTATTTTTTAATTAAAAATTAAAAATTTAAATTTTATGAATAAAAAAAATTAAAAGAATTAATTTTTTAATAAACCCTATAATACTCAAATTGAATTAATCAGATAAAAGTCAAATACCGATCGATAATAATAAAAATAAATAATCATAAAAAATTGAAGTGTAATTTTTTTAATAAACATTAATTAAATATATCAAATTTTAGATATTAGATGATCATTTTAAATATAAAATTAATTAAAATATGTTGATCATTTGAATAAAAATTAATTAAAATAATTTAAATGAATTGTTATGCAGAATTTGATTTATTTCGATCAATATGCATTTTGCTTGTATAATGTTTAATTTCTCATATTTTTTTTTAAAAGTTATATATTATTTATAAAATTTTTATTTTTATTAATTTTTTATTTTAATTAAAATAATATAAACTCAGCTGGGGCCTTTCCCCGTCTCGTCTATTTGTACCGAGTAAACGATAAACCAAGAAAGATGGATTTTTCTAGTGAAAAAGGACAGGAATTACTTGTATTTGGCTACTTGCATGTGATTGTGAAGATACTTTTCACAATGTTTGGATTTCAATTCCTCGTATCCTTGGTGTACCTTTTAATGTTTTATTCAAATTAAAGTGCATAAGTTTCGATAAAAGCAAAATATATTATTATTTCACAATATTACAATAAGTTCTCTTTTTAATTAAAAAAGAAGATTATGATCATTAAGATATCTTCTTAAAAACTTAAATCTTTCTTGTCTGATAAATTTTATCTGGGTATTTCCTCAAATGTACAAGAAAATCTTTTTATTCGGATGTCCAATTCATTTCTTCAATTATATATGAGCTAAGAACGTTGATAATAGTCTTTTTTTTTTTGTTTTTCCCCTCATTTTTTTTTATTTTTTTTTTTTATAAAACCCCGGATTTAAAAAATTTGTGGGTTTTTTTAAAAAACCCCCACAAAAATTTTTTAAAAAACCATCTTTTTTTTTTTGTTAATATTAGGATATAAAATTTTACAATAAACTGAGCTTTCTATTTTACTTTCTTATATTGTTGATAAAAGTTTTACTTTAACTATCAACGTATTACAAATATTCCTCATTTACTCAAATTTCAGACCGATAATGCTACAAAGACACAGATAGAATTATTAGGATTTAAAATTTTATACCATATTGATAAGGTAGCAAAATAGATAAATAAAGAGCCACAACTTTATATAGGGGGGTTGTTTTGTTTCATTGGTTATTCGAATAGAAAATCTTAATTTTAATAATTTATCTCTATTTTATTTTGTTTTATTTATAATACTTTTTAATTAAAATCAAAGATTTATACAATTAATGCTGAAGTCAATTTTTCCATTAAAAAATAATTTAAATTACTTTTATATTAATAATAATTAACAATCATATAAATTGAGTCTAAATTTTTTCAAACTGGCCTCAACAAAGTGAAAGAATAAAAACAAGGTGTCCCTTAACACAACTAAAGTAGTGAAGTTTTTTTACTTTTATTCTCTATTTTCTGATTCGGTCTCACTTAATTATATTTATAAAAATAAAATAATAAAAACAAGGTAAGAGGAGGAGAAGAAAGCGTTTGGTCACCAAGTGAATATCTTGATTATCATAACTCACCTCTTTTAATCCGTAATTTTAAATCAAAAAAAAAAAAAGAGAAAGGGTTTGTGAGAATATACCTCTCAGAGGCTTGTTGCATCTAACATCTCATCTAATACCTTCTTTGTCTTTCATTTTGTTTTTTTATTTTTGGGTTTTCGCCTTCTTCTTTTGGGACTTTTCTCTTTGAATAAGTCTAGAAAATGTAGCACTTTGTCATTTTACTAATGACGAGGTGGCATAGTCCAATTAATTGTATTTTATGAAATAATATTTTATTGTGTTTAAATTCCAATAAATGAAAAGATAAAATATAAAAGTTAAATTTTAATAGTTATATGAAAAGATAAAAAAAAATTAATTTACATACAGAGTTTGACAATTGTGTTTGCATGAAAAATTTGTGAGTTTGTAGATAATAATAGATTTATTGACCATATATAAAAAAAAGAGAGAGAAGTAACCTATCTTCGAGTAGTTTTCTTTTCTTTTTCCTATTTAATCTAATGTATTGTTGCTATACTCGTGAATAGTAGAAATTGTGCTGATTTTATATATCTCTAATATATATTGTCCTGTGTATATAAGGAGTTAAAGTAAATATTAAGATAAGAGTGAAATCTAAATGAAACACATTTTCTGAAAAAAAAAATTATATATAAATGCTTTTGCAATTTTGAAAGACTGGAAGGCGCAAAGGTACACGTACAAACGTATCTTCACTATAATCTAAATTGAAAGGAATAGTAAAACTAAGTTGCTAATTATATAAATGCTTCAAAATTTTCCACGGTGGTTGTCATTGTCCACTTGCGTGATGCTACAAGAGACAGAGAGGGAAAAGCCTTTTTGCAACTCAGTCACAAGCCTTCTATCCCTCTCCTCCTGTCCTCCTCTCTTGGTTTTTTCCATAGCATAGCATAGTATAGCACTCCATTAACTTGTCAGAAGGGCTTTCTGTTTGTGTCCAATTATTTTTGTGGCATGTGACCTTCTCAGGGTCTCAAATCTAAAAGCTGAAAAATGCCCTACATTAGGACAGGAAGCTTCAAGCGTCTGTTCTCAGTCAAACGCAGAAGCAGCTTTGATGAAGAATCTCTAAGACAATCCCAAGAAACCCACAATGAAAATGCCCAAATTGAACCATTTACACAGCCTTCTCAGAAACCTACTTGTGAATACTTCTCCCATGAAGATATTTTTCAAGCCACAAATGGCTTCAGTTCAGGTTTCTCTTCTAACCTAACAAAAAGAATCCACTCTTTTTAGTCTCGTTTTCTGCATTCTTCTGATTTAGAGTGTTGTTTTGTTTAATGGGTATCAGAAAATTTGGTGGGAAAAGGAGGGTATGCAGAGGTGTACAGAGGAGTTCTAAGAGATGGTCAAGCAATTGCTGTCAAGAGGCTCACAAGAGCCTCCACTGATGAGAGAAAGGAAAAGGAGTTTTTGAGTGAGATTGGAACAATTGGTCATGTTTCTCATCCCAATGTCTCTTCTTTGTTGGGCTGTTGCATTGACCATGGTCTCTATCTCATTTTCCAGTTCTCTTCTAGAGGTTCAGTTGGGTCACTTCTACATGGTTTGTACTAATAAAACCCCTTTTTCTTTAAGTTATGATTAAGATAAGTATTCTTGTTTATGTTTTTTTTTTTTTATATATTTTTTATTGAAAATTGTTTTTTGGTTATAGATGAAAATTCACCTACATTGGACTGGAAATTAAGGTACAAGATTGCAATGGGGACAGCTAAAGGCCTTCATTATTTGCATAAGGGTTGTCAGAGGAGAATAATTCATAGAGACATCAAGGCATCAAATATTTTATTGACTGATGATTTTGAGCCACAGGTATCATTCATGAGTTATTACTATGTATTTTGTTTTTCTGGATATATTTATGCAAGTTATATGTATTTAGAGTTTGACAAATTTGGTGTTATGGGATGTGTAGATTTCTGATTTTGGACTAGCAAAATGGCTT
This sequence comes from Dillenia turbinata, assembly GCA_037126225.1. NCBI lineage: Eukaryota > Viridiplantae > Streptophyta > Magnoliopsida > Dilleniales > Dilleniaceae > Dillenia > Dillenia turbinata. The sequence goes on along the minus strand of JBAMMX010000003.1, from coordinate 9,856,605 downwards.
CCTTCACAATTAAGTCATTATTCTATTGTCCCAATTGAAGGCACATTTGGGTATTTAACTCCGGATCGACAAGCTCAATTTGGGAAAATTATTGATCAGTAATATTTTTTGGATTTTATGATTAATCGAGAAATTTAATGTAATTTGTAGGCACCTAGCTCCGGAGTACTTTATGCATGGGATTGTAGACGAGAAAACAGATGTGTTTGCTTTTGGAGTTTTTCTACTTGAGATCATCTCTGGCCGAAAGCCAGCGGACGGTTCTCACCAAAGCTTACATAGCTGGGTATTGCACCTAATTGTCCTTGAATTTGTGTTTCCTTTGGCCTAATATTCATCCGTATTTCTGTTTCATTTAATTATTCTTATATTGGGAGGTTAGGTCACTTCAGTGCTTATTGTTTTAATGTTAACTTTTCTTTAGTTGGTGATTTTTGTTTTACAGGCCAAGCCTTTTCTGAAAAGAGGAGAGATAGAAGAGTTGGTTGATCCGAAGCTCAGAGGGGCCTACGACACCACCCAGCTAAAACGACTGGCATTTGCAGCATCACTTTGTGTTCGAGCTTCATCCACATGGCGCCCCACCATGAGTGAGGTAGTTTTGTTTTGTGCTCTATTAAATTACCCATCATACGCTTACTAACTTTTAGCAATACATCAATAGGGAACTAATATAATCACTTTGAAAAGGAATCGTTCTATTGTTTTCCTAAGAATTTCCTTTCAGTATTCTATTTTTAGACTGACTTAAGGAGCACATGCCAAGTAACAGCTGATTTTATCTTAAAAAGAATTGGCAATTTTAATGATTTATCGGTTTTGCCATCTATCTGCATTAGATCCTGAAGTGTTATATGCAGTTGATGTAATTTTCCTGTTAAATTTAAGGGCATTTATCTGCTCAAAATTCTAAGTCCATAGCTAATAAACTGGCATAAACCTTCTGTTAAATTTCCTCTATGTTTGAGGTAAACCTTCTGCATGTTTGTCTCTTTGTTAAAGTAATTTGACTTGAAATATAATATCTTAGCTAGGCGCCTCATTCATGAATCCACTTAATGCTCGGTAGTTGACCGGCCAAATGCCAAATTCACTATTTGTATTAGGATTTGCATTAAGAAATTTCATCTATAGTGTCTTAAAGTAACACCACACTGTCAAGTGTCATCTCGTCTTGCAATTGTGGTTGTTTGGCTATGAAAGACTTTATGCATCATTGTTCACCCGTCAAAGACCGCAACCTTTGGGACGTTGATGAGGATGCACCTGGGGTAATTTCATGCCATCCCCTGTTAGTCAGCTGATGTTCCCTCCTACCTAACCTAAAATCTTTAAACTAAAAGAGACAATTAAAAATGTGGTATCCCATGTGATTAGAAGATAGGGGCATGATTATTAACAAGTAAATTGTTGTGAAGCTGTATTCATTTGGCTTCTAATCATAATAGTACCCTTTCAAACAAGCATCATATGATAATTTTTTAATAATGTTTTTAGTGTTTGGTTTTTGTTTGTATGGGTGGAAAGTTTGATCTTTCTGCCTATTGAAGCGCTTGCCTTATCTAGAAGAAATTGTTTGCTATGCCAAACATTTACCAATAAATGCGCTTTTAAGTGTCCAAACCCACAATTGCTGACAAAAGCTTAAGATTATGTTGCTTCTACCCGTTGTTTTCTTGTTTCAAATTAGAGATGCGAATCATGCTAATAGTACCCCACATAAAATTTGTTTTGATTAACCGCAATAGCTAATGACCCAAATATAAACCGCAAGTTGTTCTCATTTGCTTCTAAATACGAATAAATTTATGGTTGATGGTAGCTGTGTCTGCCAGCATATATGTTACGGTCCCATCAATATTGTACAAATTAGATGCATATGTATACCAAGGCCTCTTGACCTGATGGTACCGCTTCCCCTGCCCCTCAAGCCTGGACCTTGGACCGGGTTTAGTCCCCCCACCCCCAAAATTTTCCAATGCGTATATTATGTGTTGCCAATTGCTTTGGATTTCCATATTTGTAACTTGTGCTGAAAAATGATCATCTAATTTTTGGTGCACCAGTAATTGAAGTGTCAATAAACGTACACTATACACATTGGAGTCCATCTATTTAGTTACCAACACTAACTGCAGCTATAAATTACTTTGTTAATTGACAGGTATTAGAAGTTATGATTGATGGAGATTCGGATAAAACCAAGCAGTGGGAAATGCCAGAGGAAGAAGAGGAAGAAGTTTTCTGGGGTTTTGAAGATCTCGAATGTGAAGAAGACGATAGTCGAAGCAGTTCCTTCTCTACTTCTCCTCACGACACAATATCTACTGGAAGTTCTTATAACCACGTAGTTAGGAATTTGATAAAAACATAACCCACCATATCTCACTCCAAGGGATGTGTAAATATAAGCACGAACTCAATATAGAAGATTAATTGGAGTGCATCTGATTAGTGAGAAAAACTACTTTTCCAATCATTCTCCATATATGAGAAATGTTGTGGCCCTGTGTTGTGTTTTTGTTTGTTGATTAGGCTCCTGTCCATGTGGCCCCAATTTATTATAGCACATTTTTTTGGCTTTAGCTTATTCACTATTCCACCAACAGGAAAAGACTGAAGCCTTTGTTGGGATTTTTAGGAATGTGACAGAGTACACGATGATTCTGATATTATATTAGGAGAAAATTTTTACCCATAGTTATACTGAAAAATTCTCATATTTATATACCACACTTGAAAAACTGAGTTAATTGAATTAATATTTAACATTAACATTTATAAAAGATGGTAAATAAATAATCCCATCCATAGGGGCCTAAAAACAGGTGTACATGTTCTCCGCGTACCATTGTCCTGTTTCGGAAGGACCTCGAGAAAGAAAAAGAAGAGGCGGTCCAACGTTACGTTGCCAGTTGTGAAAGCAAGTCATGATCACCACATAATGCATGTGTTCCATTACAGTGGCACATTAGACATATCACTCTTTTCATGCAAATAACCAAACACCCAACATAGAGAAAAAAAAATTAATAAAAAAAAGTAAACAGAACAAAAAGAAAAACACCATCAACAGAAAAGAAAGATGCCTTGTTGCCATAAGAGAAAGAATGCACAACATTTGTTAAATGGACCCTCCTGTTCTTGCAAAATAATTAACTTTGACACGAGCAAATAGTAAATCTAATGAGATGAAGTGTTATATTTTTTAGTTAAAATTCAAATTTAAAATTTAAAATATATATATATATATATATATGTATGGTAGAACTACTTCCTAAATAAGATTTTGTAAATATTCAAATCAGATTAATCAAATTATGATTTTAAATATCAATCATAAAAAATAATAATAATTGACATAACTTTTGATGGACATTATGCAAAGAGTAGTCCAAATGGGCAAGTCGGTCACTGGACAAGGTGCTCGTTTTTAACTCCCAATTTGATCCCTCATGAAGCTGTCCTTTGTTTTGTGGAACCCCCATTGTCTCCATATTACGATCCCTACAATCATTGATTTGGCTCTTACCGAAGATTCCTAAACATTTAGCCTCACGAAGAAAAATTCTTGCAAACCTGGCCAAATGCAACTTGCCCTCGCATGAGACTATTGTTAAGGTACTTTGCAATTATTAGACATTTTTTTTTTCTTGGCTTTTTGGATATTTAAGGTATTTAATAAAGAACTAATAAATCAATCCAATATAAAATAGTTTAGAAATAACATGCAGTCACTTCGGGATAGTTCAAGTGGTAAAGTTTCATCACTTCTATTCTTTTTTTTTTTCGATTCAATTCTATTTAATTGTATCTCCTTATATAAAAAAAAGAAACAACATGCGCCAAATATATTAGACAAATGTGTTCAAAAAAATTTCAATACCATTATTTAGAGTTATTTTTGATCTAACCCAAGAGATGCATCTCCTATTTTGTGTGGTTTTGAAATTATATCTTTTTGATACCTTGTGATTATTATAAGATGCATGATTTCAATGAACTTGATGGAAGGAGAGAGAGAGAGGATAAGTCGGGAAAGGCACGTGAGTACTAACGTGGTTGGTTCAACTGGATGTAGAATTGAGTACCCTTAAATATGACCGAGGTTCGACTTCTGCTGAAAGTATCGGACCCTTATGTCAGGAATAACAATGTTGAACAGGGTCTGTTTAGATTACTCTTTTTTTTTTTATTATTTATAAATAAAAGAAGATATCACCCAGGAGGAGGATGAACGGTTAAACTCGTGAATTCAGATTAAGAGGAGCGTCTGGTACCATTGGATCCTCGATCCTGGGTGTTTACATCACCAACTTCTCATATGTAGTTCAAGCACAACAATAAACCAAGAAAAGGCTTAACGTTGTGCTGTAGACCAGATTCAAGTTGGGCCAGGAGCTTTGAAAGGGCCCATGCTGCGCACTGAGAAAGAATTTCATCCAAACTAAAATTCCTGCCTACATGGGCCTGGGCCTTCGGTTCAATTTGGGCCATTGAGGCCCATAAGGTTGAAATGAAATGAGTTGGAGTATATTCCCATTTAAAATTATGTAACTTTGGGCTATGATTTTTTTTTTTAAAAATTTTTGTTTAACTCTAATATTATTTTCGCTATGAAATTAAAAAAAAAAAGAAAAACTTAAAATGCGAAATGTGAGAATAAACTTGATATTTTGGAAATAAAAAAATCCAGCGAGGAAGAGTGGATAGACTCTTCAGTCTCTGTCCCCCCGCCCCCCAAAAGAAAACCTTTAACTTGTTGGAATCTAAAACCCTAGATATTTCAATTTATTATTTTCTTTTGATGTTCTTCTTCTAAGTTTTAGGATTTTCTCTTTTCACCTGCGACAATGGGGACACTTACAAGCTGCAGTTTCATTGCTTTGGACTTGAGATTTCGTTCTTCTTCTCCAATTCACCATCGTTTCAGTAGCAATAGCTTTCAATTTTTAGAGAGTAAGACTTCAACTTCTAGGAGTCTCTGTTTCTTGTGCAGAAAAAGATCAAAGAGAATGATTTCAAAGCGCAATTTGGGGATTTTGACGTGTTTGGGTACTAACAACGACAGTGATGATGAGGAAGTCGATTCCAAACTTTCAAATTTGAAGATAGCACCGCCCCCGGAAACCGAGGATAAAAGCAGTGCTCCTGAATTTGATTCCAAGAAATCTCATGCCCCCGTTTCTTCTAGGGTAACATCAAACTTCTTGTCATCCAATTGATTGAATGCTTAACGTCATTGATTAGTGAGTTGTTTCAAACATTCAACCTGTCAAATGCAATTTGTGGGTGTTACGCTATCTTCTGAAATAGTAGAAACGCTACAAGGCACCAAATATATGCTTCTAACCAAATGAATTTAACAAAAATTGTATAGTTTAATTCTAACTCCACAAAAAAATGTGCAATTGTAAGTCATTAAAGGAAGGTCATTTGTAAATGAATGTTTGTGGAGTCATGAGTGCCGTTAAACAACAAATTTAGAATTGAACTCCAAATTATTGTTGTTGTTTCAAGCAATGAATTTCAACTAAATTCCATATTTTGCACTTTTCCTCCAGGCAAAAAAAAAAAAAAAAAAAAAAAAATCTAAATGAAGTGACTTGAGGAATGCAATTCAGAATTGAAATATTTATTTATCTATTTCATTTGGACTACCTTAATATACAAAGCTACCAAAAAAAAAAAGGAAAAAAAAATAATAAACGCTGCTACTATTGAGATTTTAAATATGCTCAAGAGGGAATCTTTCTCCAATTTATACGTCTATGAAGCTTATCCATGATACATCCGTCACTGTCTGGGCAACCCCATAAGATGCATGCATTCTGACTCCTCATGCTCTTAATGCAATGAAGTTAAAGTGATCCACTCTTTCCACATTGTCTTAGGTAAGATTCATTACATAAACTATGCAATGTCTTCATCTCCTATGTAGGTTATCTGTCCATGATTAAGATTGTATTTGACAAATTCTTATCTGCAGTGCAGAGGCAAATGACTTCCAAATGACTTTCTAGGAAAAGTTCTTTTCCTTCATCCCTGTACACCTATATCCTTCTTATGAAACATCTCGTAACACCTATCCCTTTGGGAGACTAATCAACTGACTTGATCCTATGCATTTTTTTTAATAGAGGGTTGCTAAAATAGTTTGATTGCAGGAGGCACAAAGGCAAACTAATCTGTAGATTAAAACCATAATTAGGTAATAGAGAGATGGACATCCCAGTTTATCAAATGATGAAAGATTAATATCCGTGATTGGGCCAGGAAGGGATCCCGGCTCATTCTTCATTTCCAACTTTCACTCTGTTAGTATATTTATTCATCTTAGTGGTCATGGTCTAACCTTTACCTTGTTGATGTCTGCAACCTTTAAAATTGATGTCTTGTATCATAAAAGTCTCCACAGCCAGTACCTAAAGAGCGTAATATAGGAGCAAAGGGGGCTTAGTGCCACAGCACTCAGCTAGCCTAATCTCAAACATCTTGATGCAACCTGAGTCTTGATAGCAAATCAAACTCTGTGACATTGAGCATCATCAGTTTATTTTTGTAAATATACCTGTTGTGGATGTGTCAGTCAGAAGGAAAGTAAAATATTAACAAAGAGTGGTGGAAATGGGAATGACCTCTTATCTATTTCTACAGTGACAGTATGGATTCTAATTTTTTGGTTTTTAACCTTCTTTTACAGCCGCAAACAATTTCTCCCATGGGACCAGATTATAACAATTTCCAAGTTGATTCTTTTAAACTTATGGAGCTCCTTGGTCCTGAGAAAGTTGACCCTTCAGATGTAAAGTTGATTAAAGAAAAGCTTTTTGGTTATTCTACTTTCTGGGTAACCAGAGAAGAACCATTTGGGGACTTTGGTGAAGGCATTCTTTTTCTTGGAAACTTAAGGGGTAAGAGGGAGGATGTATTTGCCAAACTACAGACTCAGCTGGCTGACATTATGGGTGATAAGTATAACCTCTTTATGGTAGAGGAGCCCAATTCAGAAGGGCCGGATCCACGTGGTGGGCCACGTGTTAGCTTTGGCATGTTGCGCAAAGAAGTTTCAGAACCTGGACCTACAACTCTGTGGCAATATGTGATTGCTCTTTTGTTGTTCCTTCTCACTATTGGTTCCTCGGTGGAGTTAGGAATTGCTTCTCAGGTATTCTAGCTACACCCAGATGTTCACCAAGATGCCATCTTCTTGTCAGTGCTTATTGTTCACCATATTCTACATCCATGGAGCTTATGATGTTGACCATGATTTAATCATGTCATAGTTTGTGATATCATTATTTTGATCAAGCAGATTAATCGGCTCCCACCTGAAGTTGTGAAGTACTTCACTGATCCAAATGCTGTTGAGCCCCCAGACATGCAACTGCTATTCCCATTTGTGGAGTCTGCTTTGCCATTGGCATATGGTGTCTTGGGTGTTCATCTATTCCATGTAAGAGAAAAATTTCAGCTCAAGTAGATAGGATCATCTGTAAGAACTATTATATATGACTAATACCTCTTGGACATAATTTATCCAGGCAGAGTTTACTTTAATCTGAAAACTAATACCCAATAGAGTATTGCTTCTTGCTTGCGTGGTATTGGCTGGCCTATCATTGTTGAAACACACCCCAGTAATTGAGGAGCTACCATTTGTCTAACTTAAAGTTAGCTTCTTGTCTGATTAAGATATGAAAGATTATAGAGATTGTTGGGTCATGGGCAGCAAAAATTTATTATTCAATTTTATGGACCATGGCCATTCAAGTTGAAAGCACCATACAAATGATAAGAGCAAGCCATTGGTAGTTGGAGTTATGTAGTTTCTTATCTGGCAATCTCACATGGCTGAATTAGGTTTTCTGCTTGGTTTGTTGAGTCCGATTAACGATTATGGAAGTTTGTTAAGTGGGTTGAGCTGTGCAATCTTTTACACAGGCTATTATCCTCTTTTGTAAATAAACAGGAAATTAATCTTATATTTTCAGTCCAATTATCATAAAACCGAACTCTTCTATAACCGAGCCTGAATTGCACAACATAATGATCCATCTTTGCTATGTCATTTTTTTTTTTTTTTTTTTCAGTTAGATTGGTTGCTTGTCTTCCTTTCCTTGCTCACCATCCTAGCGTGTATCTTTTGAGTACTTGTCAAATATATTATTCCTTCATGTTGAAGCTAAATTCTTCTTTTGGGGCCCAAGTTTCTTCAAAGGGCAGAGTGCATTTATGTCCATACATACTCTTTGGAAGTACTTAGAATAAGTGAAATTTGAACTTTTAGGTGCCTTCAGGCTTCAGGCAATCAATTTGATGTCTTGTCAACAGTGTCCTCTATGAGAGAGATGTGCTTTGTGTTCTTACAAGAAGCCATCTTTCTCTCTCTGCTGAAGACAATCAACTGGAATAAAACTAATTATTATGAAACTATTTATGTATTGCTCTTAGGTTGATTTATGAGGAGAGATATTTTTTGAAGGAAATGTCATTGAAGAAATTCTTTTATTGTGTTCTTAATTTGGTAATAGTTTTAATGTTTTGTTTCTTGAATTGGTTATCATCTGGCTTTACTTCTTTATTCTCTACATGTTGCCAAAATTTCCATGAAATTCTGTCAGAATTTTAGGATGTATAATAGATCATGCATATGTTGACAAAATAGAAAATTTTCATTTCCTGTCTGTTTCTTTTCTCTTCCTAGTCAGGGGCTGGTACAATTTTTCATGCGCATTAATTTTCAATTACTTAAGTCTCTTATTTTATTTTTTTCCCACTTTACCTCTACATGGTAGACTTGATTTGATGCAGGAAGTGGGGCATTTTCTGGCTGCCTTCCCCAAGAAAGTTAAACTCGGCATACCTTTTTTTATACCCAACATTACTCTGGGCAGTTTTGGTGCAATCACTCAGGTGAGAATGTTGAGTCTTCTATTTTGACAACTTAAGAGGAAAAGAATGGCTGCTGCTAATTGAAGTATTGATTCATAATTTTCGAAGGGCTCTTGCCAAGTTTCCAGTTGTATGAATATCAGTTTTTGTTTTTTTGATTGTTAATTTATTATACTTGTCTTGCTAAGGTTACATACTCATTTGGTGATAGGCAATGGGGTAGTTAAGCTATCCTAAGAATGTAATAATGTCCTTTCAGCATATTTCTGGAGTTATGTGTAACTGTGTCAATTTTTTTTTGCTGGTCATTATTATGCCCGTTTTATTGCCTACTCTATTTCCCATTTATGGTGGGTAACCTCTCAAGTTCATAAAAGAATTTGGTGTTTGCTGCTTCCAATATTGTCTGCCACCAATCAAAGAGTTGGTGTGGGAGGGGGATAGATAGATTATGTGGGTGTGTGTAGGCTTTATTTTTTACCTTTACTTTTGTTATTATTGAAAGTTTTTGATATCCGTAGAGAGGACTGTAGTTTTTTATTATGTTGATCATATCTTCTAGTTTGTCCACCAAACTGCTATGTTTGATGAACAAATATAAATAACAACAACAACCAGATCCTTAGTCCTAAAAATTTGGGGTCAACCATGAGAGACAAATATAAGTTAATTAGAATATATATATAAATATATAATAGTAATAATAATGAAAATAATAATAATATTATTAAAAATAAAAATAAATAAATAAAAAGTAAAAATAAAAATAAAAAGATATACACACACACACTACTCATCTAAACTTAAAACTTAAAAAAAAAAAAAGAAGTGATGATCTAACATGCTCTAATTCCCCTACGCCACTCATTCGTGTCCGAAATTATCTCTTCATTTAACTCTTTAATTGTCATATATTTACAAATATATTGCATCCATATTTTTAATGGTCTACCTCGTCGTTTGACTAAATTTACTATATTTAAACTTTCGTTCTTTCTAACCGGTGCGTTTTTGGGTTTTCGTTGTACATGACCAAACCATCTCAATCGATATTTTCGCATCTTTTCTACAATTGAGTTCACTCTCAATTTAGTGTGTATGTTTTCATTTCTAATCGTATTTTTTCTAGTTTTACCACACATCCAGCTTAACATTCTCATCTCGGCGACAATCATTTTCTGTTCTTGTTATTGTTTAATGGCTCAACATTCAGTATTATACAATAGTGTAGGTTTTCATGCCGTTCTATAAAACTTTCCTTTCAAATGCAGTGGTATCATGTGATCACAAAGAACTCCAGATGTCTTTCTCCACTTCGTTCAACCTACTTGAATTCTATGGTTCACATCCTTATCTACATTGGCATCGTTTTGAATGACGGATCCTATATATTTAAAATGTTCACTTTTCGGTATATCATTTTCTTCTAACTTGATCGTTTCTTTGTCATTCTGGTATTTGTTACTAAAAATACAACTCATATATTCAGTTTTTGATCGATTCAATCTAAATTCTCTGTATTCTAGCGTCTCTCTGCATAACTCCAATTTCGCACTAATATCCTCTCTTGTTTCATCAATTAATACTATATCATCTGCAAAGAGTATTGTGGTATTTCATCTTGAATGCTCTTTGTGATCTCGTCTATTACTATTGCGAAAAGGATGAGACTCAATGCTGATCCTTGGTGCAGTCTAATGTTAATTGAAAAACTATCACTTACTCCTCCGTAAATTTTTACATTGGTAACAACTTCGTCATACATATTTTTGATGAGATAGATGTATCTAACAGAAATTCCCTTCTTCATCAGCGCCCACCACAATATTTCTCTAAGAACTCTATCATATATTTTTTCCGGATCAATAAATACAATATTTAAATCTCTCTTTTGTGCTCTAAATATTTCCATCAAATGTCTCGGTAGGTGAATTGCCTCGGTGGTGGATTTACCTGTCATAAATCCAAATTGATTCTGAATCACACTTATTTTCAATCTCAATCTTTACTCAATCACCTTCTCCCACAATTTCATGATATGACTTATAAGTTTAATTCCTTTATAATTTGAGCACTCTTGTATGTCTCATTTATTCTTATATAGTGGCACAAGTTTGCTCTCCCTCTACACTTGGGGCATTCTCTTGGTTTGCTATATCTTATTAAAAAGATCTGTTAGTATTGTTATTCCAAGTTCATCTAAACATTTCCACACCTCGATCGGAATGCCATCGGGTCCTATGGTTTTGTTAATTTTCATTTTTTTTAAGGCTTCTTTTACCTCATGAGAACGGATCTTACGTTTAAAGTGCCTATTGATTTTTTCTATAGGTATCGTGGCATTACCGATACCTCTTGCACTCTCTGCTATCAAAATAATCCCTCAAGCGCTTTCTTATATCCTCATTCTTTACCAATATACGATGAACAAATATAAATAGCACAGTAAATGCATTATATAGTTTCCTAAGAGGATGGTGGTCTAAAATTTGATTTCTATTTCTGAGTAGCCCTTTTCATTAAAAAATGCTGCAAATTTATCTTGAAATCCGACTTTTTGCTCTGTACCTTATAAGAGTATTCATCTGGATTTCTGTAGGATAAAGAGAATCTAGTATCATATGGTTACAGATTTCAAAATTTCTAATCTGTGATTCTTTCTAGTAGTTAGATTATCCTTGATTTTCTATTCCAGATCTTCGTGTAATGCAAATGATGCTTCAAAGTTTGTCACAACATTTATAACTTCCACAACATGCAATTTATCCCCCCAATCAGATGGGAACGGGAGAGACATATATCCTAATGTTACCAATAATTTGAAACGTATCTCATTCCCATATCTTAGGTAAATGTTTTCCCCGTGGTTCCTGTTTAATTTCTGCTTATACCCATCAAATTTCTGCAGTTCAAATCTATTCTCCCTGATAGAAGGACAAAAGTCGACATTTCGCTTGCAGGCCCATTTGCTGGAGCTGCACTATCATTTTCAATGTTTGCTGTTGGCCTTGTGCTTTCTTTAAATCCAGCAGCTGCGGGTGACTTGGTGCAGGTTCCTAGCTCATTGTTTCAAGGTTCTCTGCTTCTTGGACTTATCAGCAGAGCAACTCTTGGTTATGGGTACTCCTTTCTTCATCCTTCCTACTTCAAGTCAGCCAAAAATAAATTTTGCCACAGACTATAGCATTATTGTTGTTGATAATGTCCTTTTCAATCAAAATTGCATCAAAGATTCTGGCTCTATATGTGTTATATATACTATATATACCCTAAAGAAGTTTACATAACAATGATGTTGACTTGGTAACAATTTATAAATGGTTTTTAGGCATCTCTTTGATTGCATTCACCATATGTCTGTTTTCAAGAACATTTTGTTATTCCATCAGGTTGAACATTCAATATCTTGTCTGTCTTTTTAGTTGAAATGTTCCTCATGTTGTTGTGCAGGGCTATGCATGCCGCAACAGTTACTATCCATCCCCTTGTGATCGCAGGCTGGTGGGTGCTATTGCCAAACATTCTCAGTTTTCAACACACACTAAAGAGCACAACAGGAAAAATGAGTTGGCATAATCTCACTTGTTAAGAATATGTTGCAGGTGTGGCTTAACCACGTCTGCTTTTAATATGCTTCCAGTTGGATGTCTTGATGGTGGAAGAGCTGTGCAGGTATAATCTTCTAGAACTTATTTGTCCAAAAGCGATCATAAATAAGCATTATCATAGGCCATGGAACACACCATGAAAATTTGGCAAGTATTAAGGCACTTATATTAAAAAAAAAAAAAACAATTATACTGCATTGCAGGTCAAGAGAATCTTTTTTTATGCCTGTTTGCATTAGTTTTTTTTTTTTTTTGGGGGGGGGGTTATCTCTCTACGTTGTGATTTCACTTCATTAAGTTGATGAGTCAAACTTGAGCATCATGGAGCTTGGTTTGTAGTTGTATTCACCCTTAATTGCATCATCTGAGCAAGTTATTTGAACTCAACTTTTGTAAGGAAAAAAAAAAAAAAAGTAAAAAGAAAGCGGATCAAGCTTATCTTTAAAATTGTTAACTTATCAAATCAAGCCTGCCTGAAGAACTAATCTACTACTCCCCTTATGCTGGTCCCTATATCTGTGCTGCAAAAGCCCTTTGAAATATTCTGATGCGTTTCATAAACAGGGTGCTTTTGGGAAGACTGCACTTATTGGATTTGGTCTTACAACATACACGTTGCTTGGCTTGGGAGTGGTACGCCCTTCTTTTTCCTTGGTTGCTGTTCGAAGTAAAATAGACATATCAATTTAATTCCAAAATTTTAATTTTAAATTTTTTAGTTTTGAAAAACTTTATTACAAAATTGTGGCATGTGATACCAGCCTCATTAAGGGAATGGCCCTACCACTTGTGGCCAATTTCTTTCGAATCGTTTTGAGTCTCACCTCTTTGATCTAAGCTAGACATTGATAATAATATTACTGCAGTTTGATTTTGATTTCTTTTTGTCCAAATTTCAGCTTGGAGGACCCCTCTCACTTCCTTGGGGACTATATGTCTTGATATGCCAGGTATGCTGATACAGAATGCTATTGCGAAGATAGAATTAGAATTTTACTCCTATACCCCCTTCCACCCCCCCCCCCCCCAAAAAAAAAAGAAATAAAATCTAGGAACTTATTTGAGATGTCTTTAATCGAGCAGAGGACACCGGAAAAGCCATGCTTAAACGATGTAAGTGAAGTGGGTACTTGGAGGCAGACAGCTTTAACGATTGCTATATTCCTTGTTGTGTTGACTCTGCTTCCGTTGTGGGATGAACTTGCAGAGGAACTTGGGGTAG